>VZTO01025079.1:0-28973 GCA_013400615.1 Syrrhaptes paradoxus | reverse complement strand
ACAGGTTGCCCAGGGAGGTCGTGGATGCCCCATCCCTGGAGGCATTCAAGGCCAGTCTGGATGTGGCTCTGAGCAGCCTGGTCTAGTGGTTGGCGGCCCTGCATATGGCGGGGGGGTTGAAACTAGATGATCGCTATGGTCCTTTTCAACCCAGGCCATTCTATGATTCTATGATTCTATGATTCTATAAGTTTGAGCTTCTGACAAGCAGTGTTTTGTAGTGTTGACCAACAAGAACAGTGGTTTCCTACCTTGTTCACAGGTTATTAATATAGTGTAAATACAAATATTATAACTTTAGTGGCAAACTGGGATTCTCTCAGCATCATAGGTTCACTTACAACTGGTGTAAGACCTCCTTTGATTGTGATACATGTACTTATTCTCATACAGACACAAAACAACAAATACAGTAAACTAGTTTCCATTATAGGTCTGATTATGCTTAGCTGTCTGTATAGTGATGAAATTTGTATAGTAATTTTTTTTTTTTTTTTTTTTTTTTTTTTTTTTTTTTTTTAGAAAAAGGACCTATATTTAAGTGACAGTTTCTAGATTTCCTACTTGTCATTTTTGAGCATCCATGCTCTTGGAGTGATTAAATGTATTTTGGTGATAAATAGGCTTTCTCTGCCCTTTTCCCTCCCTCTTCTGCTGTATCAATATTGTGACTCATAGGATTATAGAATCATAGAAATATTAGATTGGAAAGGACTTCTGTAGGTCATTTGGTGCAAGCTCCCCACTCAAATCAGGGCTTACTTCAAAGTGAGATTTTACCAGGCTGCTCTGGGAGGTGTTGGTACTCCCCATGCTTCTTGAGAGAACTCTGCTGCGCAGGTGGTGACTGCACATAGTAGCCAAAGCCGCCCTTGAAAACAACTCTGATTTAGTGTGCTCTCCTTTAACAGGGGGGCAAGCAATCAAGAAGCAATTTGTAATATAATGAGAAAAAAATGAATGTAAGCCATACAGCATTTTTGGCCTAGGACTTAGATTATGTCAAATCAGGTTTTGAAGACAACTGTATTGGGAGATATGAAGGTTGTCAGGAAATGTAATGGTCCTTGTTTTAACTCTTTCTATGAGTTCTTGGAGAGAGTGTGCTCTAAATGCCTCAGTCTGTAGGTCAGCAAAAGCAATTATATAGACTTCAGGGGACTGGTGATATATGTGACGACTTTCTGTTGAAAACTCTTCTGTCCCAAGGGGCCAGTCCAGCAAGCATTCTAGCTCTAAGAAAGAAAATTGAAGCGTAAATTGCTAACCTTGAGTGAACAATACAACATTCCAGCAATAAAATCTAACTACAAACTCGGGGAAAGGCCACATCTTTGACAGCTTCCTGAAGCGATTGCATGTTTCTTTTTATGCCTTCCTCTTACTTAAGCATCTCAGAAGGTTAGGTTGTATGTTACTGTGACTTTTACTTTTAAAATGCTTACCCATGTGACTCTTATTTTGCTAGGGTTATTTACTCTTTTTTTTTTGTCCCTCCCCTCTTCATATGCTTTCTTCCTTCTTTGTATGCTTAGCTACATGAGCCCTACTATCATCTCACAAAGGGAAGCCACTATGAAGCCCATGTAATTTTTAATTCAATTTAAATTTTTCTTCACGGACTCAAGGGACTATTATGCAAAATATTAGTTTTATTCGCTGAAGGGATATTACTTTCCTATTTTTTTTTACATTCCTTGTCTTCTCTCATTCATTGACACATTTCACCCCTCATAATTCTTTTTTTTTATCTAAAAAGATGCAACTGATGTAGGCTTTCTATGCCTTTTCTGTATGTGTGTCTATATCAGACCATTTGTTAAAGGAAAAATGTTTGGCTAAATAAGAATAATGTTGTAATAAGGGTGGAGTACATTTCTTGTTTTTAAAATTTCTTCCAAGATTTTCATCTTCATTTTTACTCCAAATGTTTAGCCAAAGAAACAAAATAAACATAAAATCCCAAAAGGTTAAATAGGTCTAAGCCACCAGCAATATCTTTATGTCTTTGCTAGATACAGACTGGTTCTTAATGGAATTTAAAAAACAGGCCTCTTCAGTGTTCTCTATTTACAATCCTTTCTTGCTTTTTTCATTAAGTTTTAAGACCACAGCGATTGTGGGAAAAAACAAATCCAACACAGGGCAGATCCTTCAGTGCATTATGTCATCTTTATACCAAATTCTCTATGTCTACACCAGTAATTACACATGACCTTAAGGTCACCCTAAAGCCTGGTCTCACTAAAAATCTGTATAACCCTTCCTCAGTGGTCCATGCTGCACCTGCAGGCTCTGTGGCAGTCAGGTGGCAATAAATTTACATTCAGTCCCTTTGGAAAGCATGCACATGTATGGGCCTGGAGCACTGCAAGTCCATCAATAGCAAGCCTACCTCAAGTTTGCTGTTTGCATTCCTGTAGCCTAGACCGACAGATCAGAAGCCTACCAATGGTTTCCTAGGAGGCCTGAGTGAGGGAATCTTGGAGATACCTTATTGCCATGCTCAAAGAACGAGACTCAGAATGTGGTTGGCCTTGGTAAAATTTGGGGATTTAATGGGGAGAGGAAGCCACGTGGTTGGGCAAATTACCCTGACTGAGTTAAACCTTGTTACTGGTTCTCAATGGCAAAAACCCCTGAACCTTACAATGTCTTCAATGTTCAGAGAAGACTTATTCTGCTGCAGAGGTGAAACTTGCAGTGGTCCATGTCTGTGTGTCATTTCTTTTCCATCTGCAATGTATAAATGAAAAGGAGAGGAATTAGTTCAACAGGGACCCTCGTGCAGTCATCTCTGAAACATACTAGTCTGTGACTTTAAGTGTTGGCCTCATGCAGCCATTGCTAGCTGGAAGCTTTTCTGAGGAATCTTTACTGAAAAAGGACATTTTAAGCTAACAGGTAGGAATATTTGCCAAGTGGAAGCATTCTTACCCATCTTGTGACTAATGCATCCAATCAAAACAGTTCAATTTTCCAGTATTGGCTAATGAAACCAGATGCTCTTGAATAAACTATAGAATATTGCAAAACATTTTTTCCTGTTTAATTAAAACAATAAACATTTTCTATTAATGCAAAACTCAACAACAAGAAAAGAGGTGGGATTTGGCTGCTGAGTTATTTGTTATGGAACATTTGCTGTGTTTCAGACTGCAAGGTGGTCATTTGTGACACTGCCATATTATTTTAGAACTAACATAAAAGGTTTGCTGAAGATAAAAGCTAAGCAATAAGGAACATCTGTCTTCCTACACTGCCTGGCAATTTGTCTGATAGACCTAGGTAACAGATTACATCCACATTGTTCAAATTATTTTTCAAAAGCCAAATGGTAAACCAGAAAGATTTTTGGCTTCCAAATAAAAGACCAAGGAGAAATGTTGTGACAATTTCTGAGGGAAAAATAATAGGCATGTTTTGTGCAGCAATTTCATGAATATACCTAGGAAGATCAAATTTTCCTGGTCCTAACATCCTGTGTAATGAACAGACATTCAAGATATTTTTCTTCTAGGTTCATTAATATAGTTAAACAAAAATCTTTCTTACTTCAAGTCAGAAAGATTTGAAAGACTTACACATTTTAGAGTTTTTTGTACAGAAAGACTTGCACAGTTCTGGAAATTCGGTTGATTGTTTATGTGTAGTATATGATATGTTAATAGACAGAAATAATGTGATCCTTTTTCTTAATGCCAAATGGAGAGGGGGTAATTTCCTTTAAATATTAGGAAAGGAAATGTGAAATATCCTATCCACTTACAACTGGTCACTGTAGGTTTTCTGTTGACGACTATTTAGATTAGCAAAAAATAGTTAACAATTAATGTCGTTCTTTCTGCCTATGTATTGCCAAACTGTAAATATTTTCAAATCACATATCAATTTATTAGCTGATGCTTTTACATGCTTATTTTCATTCAACAGGTTGATCACTTTAGCAAACAATAATGTAAGGGTGTGGGCTTGTTAGATGTGATTTAAGACCTAAGTTATATGCTGTTGTTTCTGTTTCCTGGCTGAATAACCATACCTCCTAGCTGGGTAGTCTTGAAAAAACACTAGTTTCAAATAACAAGAGTATGGCGGTTTCTCACTTCTATATGCCTGCAACATAATATGGAGCTGTCTGCTTAGCACATATCTTCTTGTACCATCAATTCTTAATCCTTCTAGAGTACTTTCTTCCACTTCTTATTCCCTCCTGCTGTATGTGCCCTGTTCTCTGCCTGTAAGTACAGTTAATCCATATTGTCTAGGCACAGTCCTTTATTTTCATTCTTCCAAATCCTTGGAAACTAATCTTTTGCAAAATTATCTCTCAACCTGTCTGTTTTGTGGCACAGTTTTCCCAGATCTGCACAGATATATCTGCCCTGCCTCATACCTGCCTAAGGTAGCGTTTCACTAACTGCTTTGTTGTCAATCTGGTTGGAGCCCTCCTCCCTAGAACGAAGCACTGCTCCTTCCCATGGTATTCAAGCAGTTACCGTGCCACATCCTTGTGACTCAGCTTGGCTTGGCGTTGCTCAAAAGAAGGAGGATGAATATACCTGACCTTATAGGACAGGTAATTTCCTTTGTTCCTAGGGTTTTTGACCTTGAGAGAAATTTAGAATACTGAAGAAGCAATAAAATATTGTCAGCTGGTCACTGGTCTAATTTCCACACAGCAGTGGACAGCCATCTTCAAATGCCCACAAAGATGGACATTAATTACTGTTCCATTTTTTACAATTGCTTGCAGATACCTGTTTTGGGTTTGAAACACCTTAAATATATCCCTGGTACAAATGAGAAAGTGAAACAAAGCTGCTATGCGAACCCTTCTTATTAATTTAGCTTTTGAAATCATGCTGTTTATAGCATTCATAATCTATGGACAGATGGTTTAATCCAAATTAAGATGGAAGACTACTGTGCAAGTTTGTTTTTCTTATAAAACAGTCATCTGCTTCACAAGGAGTCTCACTTTAGATTTCAATGGGTAGAAGATACGAAATCTTGAGCCTGATGTTCTTTTAGGACATCTGCAGTATTTGTGTGTATAAAGAAATGTCCCCCAAATGTATCTAAACTTAACTTGCAAAATAAAAACTTATGCTTAAAAGCTCTAAGAAGTGCAGAGTATGGTGATAAAATTAAATGGCAGGCAGACTCAAAGACATGCTCTTCATTTAAGAAAAAAAAAACAAACAAGCTTACAGTCAGTATGTGGTTACCCCAGAATATGTCACTCCATCCATCTCTTACTCCATGTCATTAAGTTGCAATACTTTTCCCCCATTTCCATTCCACTCATGCCATAGTTAAGTTAGACAGCTGTTACCATCTTGCAATATTCTGGTGGAGAGTTAACAACATTGCTGACAAGGAACACTTGAAAATCATTAAAATTTATGACAAATGAAGAGAGTCTGTGCAACCAGTGAAAGTTATAATTTTATTTTAAGATATAGCCACTGATTTGTTTTGATGAAGAGGTAGACAGCAAATTATTCCCTCAGAGTTATTCAGCAGTCTGTCCACTTACAGAGTTTCTTAAAGCCTCAGATACAATGAGAAGGCCTTTTGAAGATCTGTGAAACTCTTAACAGAAGGCTGCATACCACTTATATGGAGTTATTGTAAAAAGATTCACATTTCAGGCTTGTACCAGAATGCAAAGATAATCTATAGTTGTGTATATAACAAAGTTTATATATTGCTTTTCTGAAAATGTCTTAAAAGATATGCTATGGGACAGATTGCTTTGTATGAATAATGACAGCTTTCAAATTTAAGGCAGAAGTGGATTTAACATGGCAGTAAGTAAGGAATATTTCAAGACTTGTGATTAGGACAGGAGAGAAAATAAACTGGTTTAGTAAACAAAATGCAAAGCATGCTGGAAGAGTCTCAAGCTCACAAAAGATTTTTCTGCTCTGGAAGAGCTAGCTCACTTTAGGTGAGTATGTATATTTTAAGAGACCTTGTGTCATGAGTACTTCAAGATTGGGCATTCAGCCAGAAAATGCAAAGCAGTCCATCAACCATCTTCTCAAATAAATGAGGTGAAGCCCAAAAGATAGTAGGAAAATGAAAGAGTAAAGAACTTTCTTATCCCGGGGAAAGACATATATGCCTCAAAGGAAAGAAAGTAGAATCTTGTCAACCAATGACACAGATAAATAATTAGATACCCAAGATGTGAAGACAAAGACTTCAGTTACACATTTATGTATCAGTATACATGGAGTACATATGTCAGCTGTGCATAGCAAGGCTAATCCCGGTCACAACTGTAGTAGTGAAAAAAAAGCCAAATAAAATAAATGCTAAAATATAAAGCCTAAAATATATAATAAAATGTAAACCTAAAGAATAAAAAAACAGAGTCCTATCTAGTCCTTCTGTCGAAGGTACCCATATAAATTTATTGGGCAGAAGGTTCCTTGTAAGAAATTACATTGAAACTGAGATAAACCTTCAAATGAGATTCTAACACACCCTGAAAATTGACATAATGTTGTTGGAAGGGGTTAATGAGTTGTAAAGATCAAGATTTATATCTAGGTCAAAACATATGAATACAAAATGTGATCTTAACATCCTCAAATAAAAACCTGAGGTTAAATTAGTCTAGATGATAGGCCAACATCATTGCACCCTTGCAATATTCTGAATGAACCCCCTCTGTCATTAAGCCAGACAAAGCTATCCACATCTGAAGGGGCTATATAAAAGCTAAGCACTGCTGTCTCCATGTTAGATAATTACTTTATGTGTACAGACAGAGGACTTGCCAATGGAGCTAACTGGAAGATGATTGTAAGAAAGATATGTTTCAGACCTTCATAAAGTTTTATTTGTGTTGATGTAATAAATTGCCAAGTGAACTGTAATAATCTCCCAGAATTTTCTAGAAAGATGATTTAGCAAGGGCTGTTTATATCATCACCTCATGCAGAGGTAATGCTGATAAGCCAAGGAGGGTACTTCAAACACATGAGCATTGAAGCCTCCTGTAAAATGAAGCACATGTTTAAACTTATGGAAGCAGGCAAAGAAGGAGTCCATCTTGCAGAATACATAAGATGAAAAGTGAAAAGATTCAGATTTCCTGAAGATAACATCTAAAAGCATGTGTGCATTAATTTAACTTTTATCACCATTTTTTTCTCCTTGTGCTTTAGTAGTTTCAAATTATGTACATTGCTTGCTAAAAACAAGAGATATGCCTGGTATTGAGAAAGAGAACCAAGTGTTCTGGAGCTTCCCAGGCCCTCCATACTACTTATTTATTTTGAGCAACAATTTATCTGTAATGTAAGGGAAGGGGTTCTGACCCATGATGTGACAGTCACTGGAGAATAATCAACTGGCAGGATAGAGTTACTGCTGGCTGGAGACAGAAAGTCTAACTATTGTCTTTGGACTTAAAAGTACCTCAATAATTGCATGGGAAGTCTCTTTACCATTTGGACAGATCACAAACCACTTGTGGGTTTTGCTAGTGAAAGCCGGTGCCAGCCATTGCAGCTGTCTGGATGTAGCATTGGGCTTTGACCAAAGCCTTCAAAACTTTTGTTAGAGTGCCATCAACAACTGCTGTTACCACAACAATATGGGAATTTGGACTGCCTGTGTTATTTGTGAAATACCTGAGGTAGATGCTGATGAAGGCTTTCCAAATAAGGAAGGCTTCCTAAAGACACCTTGAAGATGGCCCCTCTTTCTGAGGGAAGATTATGTTATCTCCTGGGTTAATGTAAATAATTTAAAAACACTCCAAGTGGAATGAATTTGGGAGACTTAGGAGCAAAGGACCAAAAGTAATGCTGGGAGCAGAAATATAGTGTAACACAACCACCTCTATATCCAGTGAGGAAGAAATAAAGTCCCGGTAGCGTTATCAGAAACATGGCCTGTTAATTCTTGCAAAAGTCCTTGGCTTAGTTCTGTATTTAGTGGCTGAACAGAGATGGTATTGCATGGTCAGAAATGAACACTGAGACATCACCATGGCTATTGGTGAAAAGCAGAGACAGATATCGACTATGCACAAGTTTGCTCAAGAATACCAAATCTCGAGTTTAAATTTATTTGCTTTCACCCTGTCCTGGGTCCAGCTGGGATAGGGTTAATTCTTCACAGAAGCTGGGAGGTGGGCATAGCCAAAGGGATATTCGATACCATGCTGATGTCATGCCCGGGATATAAGGGGAAGCTAGCCGGGAGAGAGAAGGGTCTCTTTTGTGAAGCTTGTGGTGGTAAGGATTTCATTGTATCAGTGTTTCCATTGTATTCTATATCTTGTCTTGTTGTTGTATTCTCTTTTCTTTTGCCTTCCTCGGGTGGTATTATTAAAAATCCATTGTTTTCTCAACTCATGAGGTTCCACTTTTATTACCCTTCCCCATCTTACTGGGAGGGAAAGGGGGGGGGAAGGGTGTGCGAAGAAGACATAAAGGATGCAATTAATGGGAGGTTAGGAGATCTGGATGAAAATTTTCTGAAATGCAGCAGACAGGAAAAAAACACTTGTACTTCAGCCAGCATGGAGGAGCATTAAGGTACTGTGATTCCAGTAAGCACTGCAAAACCCAAAGCCACAAGTGTCATGCCAAAGACAGAGAACTGGACACAAAGGCCTTGTTTATACCATCACTTTGAGCAGCAGATTTCAGCTGTTATCTTAAATCAAATGTCAAATGCAAACTTAGTTATTTAGAAGCATGCATCAGTGATGTAAATGAAAAGTGTCTGGATTAATTTAAGTTCTCAAAATGGTGTTATCTGGGCTACTCAGAGTATTTTGGGTACAAATATTTTCCAGTTCTTCTTTTTATCTTGTTTATTCTGTAGGAATTCTTGTCCCTAGCTACATTTGAAATAAAGTGTCCGGGTCCAACATGAAGTGTTCTGAATAGACAGTCACCCTTGTGTTTTCAGTCCTGTTTTTTGAAGTTGAGAGATCTGGTTTACTCAGATAAACCTGGACAAACACCAAATCCCTGGTGGTCCTAAACAAACCTTTAAATCACTTAAGATTTTGCACATCATTAAGTACACCTCATTTTAAATTTATAAAGTATTTCTTGATCTGCTCATCCATACTGTGTGGGGAACAACCCAGGCCATTCTATGATTCTATGATTATGATTCTATGTTTGTATGTGTGTTTACACACATTCCTTTCTTACCTTTTCCTGCACGTGTAAGAGCTAGATCAGAAATGCTTGAGGACCTTGGTGGCCACTGCATGCCTCACATGAACCCCTAAGACCCTGCTTAAATTCCATCTTCTCAGAGCTGTTGGACAGAAGCACAGAGGCAGCCACTGGTGTAGGATCGTTGTTGATTTTGGAGCTTTTTTGTTGTTATCCCATTGACCTCAGTCCTGCAAGAATAGTAGAAATGAATTAAGAAGCTAGTAGTGGATAAGAGGCTTCCTAGAAGAAAGATGTGTGCTTAACTTTTGAGAAGAGAGAAGTGTAGAATAGATATCAGTTAGGAAAATGATTACTAGTCTAGGCCTTTAAAGACTGTTAGAGATATCACACTTTTTTATTTTAGTGTTTTTTCTCTTCATTAAAAAGGCAACTGAATAGTAGAACTTGTTGGTTTAATGGTTCTGCTCAGCTTTCTTTTTTATTTTGTGTCCCTAGGCATTGAGATTTTAACAGACTTCCCACAGGCAAGAAGGTGGAAGGTAACATTACTGCAAAACCAGCAAAGTTCTGCACATAGAAAGGGATGTTTTTCTAAGCCATGGATTTTGTATCTGCTACTTAGTAGAGCTGTTTGAAAGCAAATTGGCTTGTAAGTGGGTATATGAGTGCATGTTGTATATATGTGAGAATGAGCCACTACTTTGCAACCACCCCGTCCTATTGCAGATGGTCTGACCGTAATGTCACTACTCAGCCTCCTCCTACACTCATTTGGCTGCGGTACCTGACCCATAGCCAATGCTGGACACATGCAGGATGTGCGTGGCAGCTGGAGGATACTAAGCCGTCAACTTCCAGGTGGATCTCTGGCAGCAGCATCACATGGGCTTGCTGCTAGGTCTCTTGCTGGCCTCTCATATGGCATGTTGCCTGTTTCCCGAGAGTTGTCTGCAGCTGCCTAGCACGGGCTCAGGCTGCAGACACCTCTCTTCTTTCTAGATGATAAGCTCCTTATATCCCTTTGGACTGGAAGAAATCTTAATCTCCAGCTTCTGTTATTGTTGGAAGAAAAGAACCTACAGCCACCAAGAACCACCCTGAGAGAAGGGGATGTTTCGCCATGTGCTCACCTATTTTGATTCACATTCATTGGTATAGACACTTAGCACTGTGTCATTGATTCTAACTGACACTAAATTGCTAAGGTTTCTTTCCTACAGATTATGACATCTTTTCTTAGTGTATTTATTTACTTATTTATTGCTATTAAACTTATGGTGCCAATTCCTTGCTGGATCTAAGTGGCCTCCAACTTTTTTTCACACTGACAGTCCAGCTAAGTAAAGCCTCCATCACTCTCAGGCTGCATTCACATTATTCTTAAAAGCATAACCGTGTGAAATTGAAAGCACTAAAGCAGATTAGATTGACCCAGTGTCCACTCAAGTCAACAGAAAACATTAAGCCAAGTCCATTTCAGATCAAGCCTCAAATGCAAGTGATTGTGACTCTACTCTTCCAGTTCCCCAGTTTAGAGGCTTTTAACATCTGGCTGACCTGATGTCAACTTAATAAGCCACAAAGATGATTACCTTCTTCATCTAACAGTCTTGTGGTTTAAGTTTAAAAAGCTCTGGAAACAACAGCATTGACTTTTTAAATGCCCAGTGTTTAGTGATGGCTCAGAAAACTCTCATTTGAAAATCAGGAGGCATAAGAAACTTTTATTTCCCTGTTTGAGGACATTCAGACATTTTTTTCCTTAAAAAGTGGTTATACAAGCCAAAATAAACTAAAGTACCAAAGCAAAGGACAAGTTTCTTATTACTGCTTTCTCCCATGAAGTTATTTATTCATGATATCTTAAGCAGGAATAATAATTAAGAAATGTCTTCTTTCCTAGCTTTGTTACAAACATCTCGGGTAACACTGTAGGCTTTCATTAAAAGAAAGCTGTCCTTTCAGCTTTTTGCTCTGCTCTTTTTTTCCTGTATACTAAAACCTGTCTGTAAGATCCCCACTGGGACTGGGAAGAAAAGTATCCTTTATAGGCAGGTGGTCTTTCCTTGAGCATTTTCTGATTAGAAACACATGTTCATGAGTGTGAGGAGGCTTCTGTAATGGGAGAATAAAGTGGAGGCCAAGGAACTGGTTCTACTGCACAGGCAATGCAGTTGAAGCAGATCAGGTTTGTAGCGTGGTTATTCTGCATCTCATAACACGTTTATTTTTAATTTGATCTGATGCAGTTCTCTGCTAAATACTGGAAGTTATATTGATAGCAGGCAGTTTTTGAACTGGTCTGAGCCTGAAAATGCTGGATACAATGACACTTGTATGGGATGCACAGGGACTCCCATGGCATGTGTCAGCAAGGTACACCAATGCTCCAGGAACCAATGTTTTTCTCTTTGCTTTCCTAAATCACAGTGCTAAATCAGTGTGGTTGACCCATATCCATGTACTTTCTTAAGTGGAAAACACATTTTCCTGAGAATGATAAAGTTTCCTCATAGTAAGAAATGAGTAAGAACAGAAAGAAGAAAGTGTTCCCTCACTCAGTGAGGCAACCTCTTCAATGCCCTGGTTATTTCAAAGCACCAGGGTGTCAGGGAGTCCTCAGGAGCCCTGTGAGCAGGGTCATGCACCAGGGAACATGAGAAGGGGCAGAGGAGCTTGTGTGTGTCCTGCACTGCTACTGCTGTACCTGCTGCTCTTCATCACCTTCCCACTCTGAACAGTCTCCTCCCAATGCTCAGGGCCATTGTCACCATCGCAGCATTTACTAAGTGATTGGAAGGAGCCATAAGTCATGGGGAGGGAGAGAACTGCTGCTGCCAGTGGCCAGAGGCAGCTGTGAAGAGCCAGGGGAAAGCACTCAGGGTCTAAAAGGTGTTGAGTGGGAGTAGGAACTAATGAGCACGCCACACAGGGACTGCAGCTTATAGCTCTGTGTCTCAGGTCTTCAAGGAAACAATATGAGTTCTTGGCATTCCTTCCCCTTCAGTGTTTCTTGCTTCAGCACCCAGGTTAAAACTTTTGAGTAGTTCCAGTCCTCAAGTACCTTCTCTCTGTGTGCCAGGAACAGACAAGCTTTCCTGTAGTTCATCAGGAAAGGATCAGAGTGTGCCCTTGCTCGCTGTTGCATAGAAAACCAGGGGGTGTTCCCTGAGAAGTCAGAGACACAGGGCTATATAAAGCATTGAAGGGGTTAATTCAAAAGACATTTGCTGTTAATACGATGAAGAACTGATGTATTGATATATTGGTGGTCAAACTCAGGAGCCAACAACTCAGCCAGAGGCAGATAACTTCATGATTTTCTGCTTTCTGTTTCTGCAGTGCTGACTCTGAGAGGTACAGACTCTAAAGCACTTCTCTCTACTGTCTGGCAATGCTTCTCAGGGGCATTTAAAGCTGAAGAACAGTGGAACCTCCTGCATTTTGGCTGTGTACCGTCTTGTCCTGGGTGTTATGCTTGTGAGACACACGAGTAAACTATTTTTCCCTTACACCAGCTGAGGAAACCTCTCTGGTTCATTAATTCTTAGTTGTCCCTAATGTTCCAATATCTGTCCAATTTCCATTACTGGGGCTGCAAAAATTACATAGTTCAGGGGAGAAAATGTATCTCAACGTCAAACACATAAGGGACTAATAATCAAATATTATTAAACCAAATAATCACAATAAAACATGGTGTATGTTACCATGGAAACAACAAATTCAGTAAGTTCATGCAAGGGTAAGATGCTTTGTTGTAGTCGGTAGCAAAACTCCCATTGGCTTCAGTGGGAACAGAACCAAACTCCTTGCCTGCACCATCAGACAGTTACAGTCATCTATTAATAAAGTTCTGGAGCAGCTGGGATGATGACACATTTTTGTTGCATTCCCTGGAATGTAGCAATAATAAGTTAAGAAAGTTTAACTTTGGACTCTCAAATAAAATAGGCTTTTCGTTTGTTTTGTTTTGTTACATGTTTGCAGGAGGTACTCACTGATAGAGGTTAGTTTCCATTCCGTCATGCAGCAAAATGTGCTAAAAGACTGACAAACTCTTGATGAGTCATGAATTTTCACTGGAGAGGACCAGAATGTTCCTTATAAAACAGCACAAGCTTTAACAACACCTGTTAAAACTAGACTTACGCAAAGAATCCAGTGGAACAAATTTAGGAACATGCCAGAATTTTTATGGCTGGTTTCACTCTGAAGAAAAGGCTTAAAAACTTTTTGCAACACAATCTACTTGTTGATTTAAGGTGAGTCTGGAGAACGTATTTAGGCATTTAATGATGCAAATAGATACTCTGTGAGATTTTGCAAAATGTCCAGCTATCCTAACCGAGGATACTCAAAAACTACTTTAACCACTTTCTTTCAAAGCTTGGAGCAGCAGTCTTCTTGGCTTTCAGAGTATCTCTGGCAACTGTGAGGCCAAATCACCTTTCCAAGCCAAACAATGTCTTGTATGGAAAGTTAGTAGCCACCTTAGTGCTGGAAAGGATTTGCTAACATAAACAGTGACCTGGAGATATTTCCTGTAAATGAAAAAGCAGATACGTCAGCTTGACATTCACGTGATATATCCACAGTACATTATGTATTTCCTTATATGTAAAACTGATTTTCTTTTATGTACAGTTATTCCAATTATTTCTTGATGAAGATACATACACCACACAAATTGATAAAAGACATGCAAAAATTGAAGTGATTGCAAAGTTTTCATTTCAAAGGTGCAGTGAACTACTTGAACATAGGAATTCAACTGAAACAGGAAAATACAGTCTGCATTTGCAGGTATTTTCTTTAATTATGTGATTATTTTGCATTTCTTGCAAAGAATCAAACAACAGCCTGTGGAAATTTGTTAGACCTCACAGACTTTTTTGGAACTAGATATTAAATTGTATTATAAAAAAGCAGGTGCTTAATTTGCAAACACTAAACAGATGGTTTATGCATTTATAAACACAGACCTCCTGCAAGAGGTGTGCAGAAAATGACATTTGTTTCATATACATCCCATAATTTATGCCCTTGCAGCAAGGAAAATAGAAACAGGATCTTCTCCCACCGTGATCAACATCACTGGCAGATAAAGGCAGTTTTGGATGGTGTTTCTGGATAATCTTTAAATTCCATCTGCCTGTAGGAGTACTTCCTGACCTGCAGGGTGAATTTTATTAACACTGAGTTCTTACGAGAGCAACAACCAAAAACAATCCACCCCAAAGCAAAACATAAACACCTCCCTGGCTGCAAGACAGGTGGAATTACAAGTCTCTGAGAGTTTAGCATAATGAAGGTGTTTAAATGCAACTACCAAACAAGAAACAATCCTGCACCTATAGGTAGGAGCTTAGCATAATTTTCCTGTTTCCCTGAATTAGAAAGCCTTGCTGCAGGCATTATTACAATAATATTGTAATTAACAGCAATTAATACAACAACAATGATGGCAGTAAACAATCAGTGTTCGTGAGAGCCCTCTGGGGCAAACTGGTGAGTATTTAATGAGAAAACTTACCTGGGAGAGAAGGCTCTCCCTCTCTTCCTATCCAATTGGCACCAGGCACGTAATACACGGCGCATCAGCGGGGGTGGCTGTTCTATGCAACCCTATTTCCCCTCCTCGCTGAGGTTGTATCTAACCCCTAATATTATCTTAAAGATGAAAAGTGGGCATTTTTTTTGTTTGCATAAGGCTAGAAAGAGTCAGAATCAGAACTGAAATGAGATCTCACCAATCTCAGGTCTAAGTCTCAGGCCCCACATTGTGGACACCAGGAAAAAGTCCACTGAATTCATTATAAAACTTTCTCCTGGTTATAATAAACCTTAAATTAGGCCCAAGCCTGGTTTAAGAATGAGATTACTCAGTGGCAGAGATATGAATAAACCAATACCTTTGACTCCCATGTCTTGTTCACTGGATTGCCCAGGAGGTTTCAGTCTCTATCAGACTATAGTCCAGATAAAAAAAAAAAATCAGGCCTAGAAGTGAACTTTGGCAATTAACCTTCATAGTAAAAGCTAAGTAATATCAGTGGTTCATTTATCCAACCCAGAACTCTTATGGGAACTGGTACCTATGTTCTCAGGTCTGAAGAAAGGTATAAATAGCTCCATCCAGTACTTTATTATTTTAATTCATGTTTTATTTATATTTTAAAATGTTTGAAACAAATTAGCATGTAAATTATATACAAAGCTAATTAGGGATGATATTACTTGCTTCTTAACAAATGACCCTGTCTATTTCCTATACCTGCTAAAAATACTAGAAAGCATTGAAATCTTATTACCCTAGGATTTGGTAATACTGTAACAAGAAAAATATTAAATACATTGTTGAAAAAGGAAGCACCTGCACTAAGTTTGCTACCATGACAGTGAACAACAGAATCATTGAATAATCTATTCTGTTTTTCAGGGGCTGTCTGGAGGGCATCTGGTCCCAGCCCTCACCAAGAGCAGGGGCAGCTTGAGGGATGTGTTGTCTTACTCAGGGCCTTGGCCAGCTGAGTGGTGAGAATCTCTAAAGATGGAGACTCCACAGTGTCTCTGTGCACCTGTTCCAATGCTACATATATGTTTGCCTGTAAATACAATAAGCTCTCAAGTGAATGTAATTTTAGTGAAAACATTTAAAAAACAATTAGGAGCTCGGAAAAAGTTAACAGCCCTAATGCTGCAGTGATTGCTTACAGCACTGGAGAAGTCTTTAAGCAACATTACCATTGCTATGACACAGTAACACAGAAAAACATCCTTTTGTCAGGATTTCAATGCTGATGTGAGTAGAGGTTGTTGCAGCTGGAAAATCAAACATTTGCTTCCCCCACTGCTCCTTCCCCCCTAGAAAGTGCAATGGTTAGAATTTAGAAACAGTTAGTGGTTTGTTGGGTCTTTCAAAGGAAGAACCTGGGCCAGTTTTTAAACTCAAACTGTCTATGGCTTTTACTGTAAATGGCCCATTTTGCAAAAAACCCTGAGTGCTCCCAAATATAAATGATGTAGGACTGACAGGTACTCAGCCCACTTGAAAGTCGGGCATTATTTCTTGTTGGTGACTTTGCCTGAACTGGCATTAGCCTCAAAACACTACAGATAGAAATCAGGGGTCAAAAGCATGGGATTTTTTTTCAAATCAGTAAGGCAAAAAAGACTGGAAAAGTATTTCTGGATTTAATGACCCAGAGAATCCAACTTAATGTGAAAATACATCAAAACATGTGGTGGTTTTTCAGAGCAGGAAGATGAAAGAGTCAGTCTTCAAATTCCAGGGTGCAAGCACACAAATGTTTTCCTTATTCAACCAATTCACAGTTAACAGCATGTAGTGCTGTTACTTTGCAGCAAAAGATTTTTAGGAGTCCCTAGACATTATTCATTTTTTAAAATAATTTAATCAGATCAGTACACAGCAACAAATGTATGGTCTATACAGAGATGTAGCAATCCCGTTACATTTGTCATACATATTGTAGCATAAGCTATGTGTCTTTCCAGAAGAGTGAGCTGAAACTCAATCTATGTCTTCTGCTGAAATATCTAACCACAAAAATGAAGACAGACATACAGTTTCAGTCTAGATGCTATATTACAGCAAATAGCAAAGTAATGATTTTTTGGAGTATTTATTTTAGATACTTTGGAAGAGGTATAAGAGGAATAAAAAAATGAGGGAAAAGGTTCATTTTTAGTCTGAGTTAGTGCAAATGCTGACATAGACAAGACATTAATCTTGAAATATGCAGAAGAACATGGAAATGCTTGGAGATGCAATGAAAGTAAGTTAAAAAACAAGTCTAAGTCACACCTAACCAATGAAAATACAGGAAAAAAAAGTGATTATGCTTATTACTTGTACATGAAAATGTATTTCCCATCTTCACTTTTTTCTTTTATTTGCTTATACAGGGAAACTCAAGTGAACAAATTCTTTTCTGCAGTAAATATAGACCACAGAAGAATCAGAGTCAGAAAAATCTTTTCCTTGAAAGCTCTTTGATGGTCATTTGGAAACATATTGCTGTTTGAAGGGTGGAAAAGAGAGAAATAAGCATAGGTTTGCAAGTATAAAGACATTTTTGAAGGATTTTAAAAAGAGGATAGACCCTTCATCCCAAAATGTTATCACCTTTTCTTAAAGTATCTCCGTTTTCTTTTCAGTTCATGTCCTGCAGGAAACTGTGAGAAGCTGATGACTAACATAGCTAGAATAAGACGCCTTTGAACCTCATGCTCAGAAACTGTGAACATTGTTATCAACTTTGTACTTGGCTCCTATCTCTTTAAAAAAAATCTGCATGCTTGAAATCTCCTTCTGGTTCTATAAACTCTGTCTCCGGGTAAGAACACAGGGCAAGTAAAAATTTCAAACAACGAAATAAGAATAAAAACATTTACAGGATGTAGAGCCTTGTGGCTTTTTGACTCTGTAAATAAAGTGCAAGACTTTCAAATGTCAAAATTCAAACAGTAAACAAAAAATTGCGTAAATTGGCATTATAAATCCTGCACTGGTATCACCTAATTACTGTGAATCATAACTTCATACCCGTTGTCTATAGTACAATGATAGATAGACCTGAAATGTAGGAGTGCTGCTTTTATTTTTGAAAACTGTTGCTTTCATTGCTTTCATGGTCATGAATTTCAAAATAAGAACAGACTTACCTGCCATGGGTGTGGTTCCTAAATGGGAGTGTGGTGCCTGTAACTTTTTATGTGTACAGTAGTGGATGTACCACCCTTCTATAAAAAAAAAAATAAATTAATCATCTAAGTATCTTCATGGTAACGATTATAAGTAGCATTTTTTCCAGGTTGGGATTCAGCTGGCTTCAGGTTAGCCCAAGAAAGAGGCGCATGCATCCAAATGACAGCTGCTCTCATTTTCTGTAAACAGCTGCTGGAACAGCATCAGTCTCCCCCTGGAGTCATGGGTCTCATCCTTGTGCTTCCAGAGCCATCCTAAGCTCCAAGCACCATAGGACAACTGTGAGGAGGCTAGAGCCAGGTGGGACTAACCCCGTCCAAAGTCGGCTAACCCAGCTGAGGGTGCACTGAGGAGGAAACGGGGCTATGTTTGCCTGGCAAGCCCAGGTCTGTCGCTGGGGACCCTGAGGGATGCTTTGGCTGGTAGCAAATGTGATAGCCCGCTGTTGTACACCCCAGCCTCCCCAGCACTTTTTTAGCAGCATCTCTCCTGGCATTCTCGTGGGCAGAAAAAAATCAGTTATTGAGGGAGGGAGGGCCAAGCCACTTGCCCCTGCCAGGCATTAGTGCATGCCCTAGGCCTCACGGCAGCCCTGCACAGCCGCTGCAGCTGTCCTCACACTGCCTGATCCAGGGCCACCGCTGTCCTGGCCTGACACGGGAATCCCAGTGCTGTGGCGAGGCTGCATGCCAGCTGCATGCCAGCTCACCGATGTTTAGCTCTCCCTCACTGGGAAAGCTGGGGACAGGTAACCTTCCTGAGCACCAACTGAAGGCAAGCCGTTACCTCTAGAGCAGCATTAGTATGTTTTTACCTCATCCTTCTCCATCCTAACATTGCAGGGAGACATAGACCGGCCCCGCACCACTTCCCCCGTGCAGCTGACAGCACTGCTCTCTGGGTTGCTTTTTGCACCCACTGGCTGTGTGGGAAAGCAGCCACGAGAGGCTGGGGAAGGTGGCAGTGGCATTTCAAATCTTGCCAGTGTAATTGCCACGCAAAGCAGCCGCTTTCATTGTAACTTGCCTCCTAAATCTGTGAGCAGAAATAATTCCTGGGAATAAAAAGTTGCAGGACTTCTCTTTTTCCTCCTGGATGGAGGACAGAGTGAACTCGAAGGAGATAAATCCCTGAGAACGTGGCTTTGAACCGCACGTGTCCCGTCTTGCTCTCTGGATGTTGTTCAATGCCTGCGCTCCCTGCTCACCTGAAGCTCCCAACTGCAGCGTGTTATAATTTCCTTGTTAGCAAGAAGAAAGGCCTGTGCTATTCCAGTTTTACACCTGCAAGCCTTGTTTGAAATGGCAGTAATATGGTGATTAATCTAAGTGGAGTGTATTTTAAAGTGGCTAATATGATAGGCCAGGCATCTATTTTTTATCACTTATCTGGATCTACTTTAATCTCATTTAAATTCCCATGCACAATGCTCTATTTGCTAGGAAATATATTCTTATGCCCTTTAATGCTGTGTAATCTCCACTTTATGCCAAGTTACTTCTAATGGTTCAAAGCAAATCTTTACCTCACCTATGTGTGGTAAAATCTTCCTTTCTAATAAAATAAAAAACTAATGGCATATTTGCCCTCTAGTTTATATTAGCAGGGATAGCATTAGCAAGGCAGAGGGAGTTACAGAGCTCTCCAAACTGTAAATCTAAGAATTAATTGTAGCTGACCCCAGCTGTGTTTGCGCTGTTTCAGACTCATTGCTACTATTTTCACTCCAATAGGTGGTGCTATGTTGAAACCTAAATACTTTTCAAAATTTATGCTAATCTATATGTCTTCCTTTAATTTATTATCAAAATATTATTAATACAAATTCTTACATACAATCTGAATGAAATGTTCTTATTTTGAACAATAAATATACCCATTGCTAGTGGATAATTTGTAGGCAGCTCAGTGAACTTCACCCTTACTTGCAGATATATTTTTTGTTTTCTCTTTGTGCTTTTTTTTATTTATTTTTTTCCTCAGTAGTTGTTTTAGTCATGGTTTTAAAACCAAGCAACACAGGCTCCCAGGACAGGAACATACTATGTCAATGAGGCACATCCCTTGTTGTTTCTTGTGGTTCTGTAGTGCGATTATTGCACAAATTTATAACGACTAATCTTAGAACAAGTTGTTCTAAAAACCTAGTCCTGCAAGGATAAGAAATCTTCTTATCTCCATCCTGAATTTATTCATGGCTTGTTTTTCTCTCAATAATGTCTATTGAGAAATGACATATTCTGCCCAGGCCTTAGATTTTCTTGACCTAACAATGCAAAACTCTTTTAATCACCTTTTTCTTATTTTAAGCAGTCTCTGATTATTCCTTTACTATGCTGATTGTAGTTCAAGCTCATCGTTCTTGAACACAGAACTGAATGCTGTATTTCACACCACACAAGTAGTTTACAGGGGAAGCGTGCAAGGCAATGCCCTTTTATGTCATATAATATCACATCTCTTTTTTAAGGATGCGTAGCTCTGCAAGTTCATTGTCATCCTGCCATCAGCCTGTGGACCCAGATCTTTTCATCTCAGCCTTGTTTCTGGTTGATGAGCTCCTCAATTACAGAATGAGTTAATGGTGGTGGTTCCCACAACTCACTCTGTCACACATCATTCTGTCACGTCCACAAGTTCTTCCTGTTTGCTTCCCTGGTGCTTCCCGAATTAGTGTCCTCAGCAGATGTCATCAGAAAATTTCATCACTACAGTTCTTCCTATTCTGTCAAGGACAAAAATACATTAACACCCCTGAACCATAAACCCAAGATTATTCCAGCAGTAATTCTTGCAACAAAATCCTTTCAAATGAAGGTCCTCATACATGCTGTTTATTGTTGTGTCTCTTTTAGCCATTACTCAGTTGCCACTCTTCCTCAAAACTAAAATGCACTTGAATTGGTTGAATTGTCTGTTAAAGGATGAGTAGAAAGACAGAAGTCCCCAAAGCTCCTAATGGGCTACTTTTTTGAGGCACTGACAAATGTATTTTTTACAAATAATAAAAAAACCCACATTACCTCACTGTAAACTTGAACTGTTTTTCCTGGAAGTTGATGAAGGTTTTGCCTTTGATTTCAATTGTACCTTAGGGTCTGTTGCTGTCTCCAAGGAAGTAAACAACAATGTCCAAATGACTAATGTTTAATGAGATTTTCTACGCAGTTATGAAAACAAAGGACATTTGATGCTTAATTTCTTTTGATTTAAGTTTTTAAAAATTCCGTTGTTACCTATTTGCATCTTAGAGACAAATAGGTTCCTCCTTTCCCCCCCCCCCCACATGTTTTGAAAACAGACCCGAAGAGCCTATCATTTGCAATTAGGTAACCAAATTAATCTCCAAAGTTTGTATGAGGCTTATGTACAGGATCAAATCCATGTTTTTTCATTCTTTTCCATGTTTTAGCAACCTGTGTAGTATACAATGACCTCAAAGTTTCCAAACATAACTGCTATATCTTAAAACCTATACCCGCTTTTATTTATTCAATTTTGTATTAATGGGATTCAATGTATTTTGAAGCGATTTATTAACATTTTAATTAATTAAATTAATTAACGGAATTGTGCTTCTACCTCGGAAAATCGTATTCTTTGTTTAAGGTGTAAAAATGACCATCAGTTTTAGAAGTTAAATGATCTGGATAGCCCAAAATATACTTAATTTCTAAATTGTTGAACATGCATCTTTTGAAAAGCAGGTACCCTTATGTATCCTTCAAAAAATAAGACAACAAACTTACTCTGAAATATGCTAATGTAAGTTCCTATTTATGGTTCCAAAATTTCACTTTGAAGATGCTGCCTCACTAAATATTTTTCATCATCACTCAGTGGCCCTGACCCAGTACATACTGCCTTTATGTATGAAACAGCTGCTCTGCTGTTTTGTCTTTGTTTCTGCAAAGACATAACATTTTCTTTTCCATAAGGTACTGGAAAGTTACTCTGTTAGCACAATTTGGAGTCTCCTGAATGTTCCAGTGTTGGAAAAAAAGACATACCTGTAGTTCTAATAAGAAAATAAGTTAGTTTCCTTTTTCTTGGCAAAGTGAAAGATATCCAGTTACAACTTAATGCAAAAATAATAACTGTGGGTATGTGAACAAAGGATATGTACTAAGAAATCTGTGGGCTACAGTGTGTTGTGCCTGACAGATGTAGTGATGGGAAACTACAGAGGCTTAAAAGCTTTCAGTCTTGTTTCTATCCATTCACAGTGAATTACCCAAAGGTCTTTCATATTTGTGCACCTGTTCTGCAGGGTCTGGTATTGGGACCAGTGTGTTTAATGTCTTTGTCAGGGTGGGACTGAGTGCACCCTCAGCAAGTTTGCTGACAACGCCAAGCTGTGTGATGCAGTTGACATGCTGGAGGGAAGGGATGCCATCCAAAGGGACCTTGACAAACTTGAGACGTGAGCCAATGCAAACCTCATGAAGTTGAACAAGGCCAAGTGCAAGGTCCTGCACATGGGTCAGGGCAACCCCAAGCACAAATACAGGCTGGGCAGAGAATGGATAGAGAGCAGCTCTGAGGAGAAGGACTTGGTAGTGTTGGTTGATTAGGAGCTCAACAANGGACAGGCTGAGAATTGGGGTTGTTCAGCGTGGAGAAGAGAAGGCTCCAGGGAGACCTTATAGCAGCCTTCCAGTACTTAAAGGGACCCTACAGGAGAGATGCAGAGGGACCCTTCATCAGGGAGTGTAGCAATAAGAAGGGGGGTAATGGCTTTAAGCTGAAAGAGGGTAGATTTAGATGAGATCCTAGGAAAAAAAAAATTCTTGTGAGGGTGGTGAGGCACTGGAACAGGTTGCCCAGAGAAGTTGTGGATGCCCCATCCCTGGAGGTGTTCAAGGCCAGGTTGGGCGAGGCTTTGAGCAACCTGGTCTTGTGGAATGTATTCCTGCCCATAGCAGGGGGGTTGGAGCTAGATGATCATTAAAGTTTCTCCAACCGAAACCATATTATGATTCTATGCTTCTATGATTCTGTGATATTGGCTGATTGCTGCAGTATTGTAATGAGTGTCACTGTTTGTCCAGAGAAGGAATTAGGGAGCATTTGCCTTCCCTGTACCAGGAGTGGGAAGAGGCCAAGAACACTGTTGGGAAGGGAGTGCACCTCTGGTTAAGGCTGAAATAGCTTTCTCGCTCAGTTCTACAGACTTTCTGCCCTCAAAGGTTCTTAGGTACTTTACTCCTGCTGAAATAGTTTTCATATTGAACCAATATCTTTGGGAACTCCTGATAGATTTGAAGACATCCCTGTATTTATTCCTGCCAATACCTAGCACTGAAAATACCACAGTGGAATTCTTTCAGCTACTACACCCAACATCCAGGTCTTCAGTCTTAAGGACACAAGCTAGTTAAACCACTTTTTTTTCCTTTTTTATTAAGGGAAAAACTAGATGGTTTTATTGTTTGGTGGTTTTGGTTTTTTTTTTTGGTGTTTTTTTTTGTTTGGTGTTTTTTTATTTTTAAATTTTTTTTTTTTAAAATTAGCTCACCAAAAGCTAACCTACAGAAAAAAAAGGGTTCTCACTGCCAGCTGACTTTCACAGAGCAAAAGCAGGAAGCTCCCAAGGGTGCACAAGCTGGGGCAGAAGGGTTCCTCACCCAGCTGTGGATGTTATCATTTGCAATGCACATTAGGTTTCCAGCATGTGACACTGCCTGGTCCTACCCTGATTGCATCATTGCTGGTGCAGGGAACAGGAAGGAGACTGTTGACAAACCACCATTCCAGAAGAAAGTTGTCAGCATTCCCAGAATGTGTTTATGAGCATTAATAGTGTTAACTTTAATGAATCACTAGCCAGAATTGTGTGAGCAAAAGGGTGAGGCTTCAAGAGATCCTGACAGTCAGATGAATCAGAAATTGGCTTCATCTGGCCTTTTTGCTTCCACAGACATGAAAGATATGGCAGTGCAATTATTCCTACACAGTCCTTTGGACTAGTTTGATTCTATGTGCCGAAAACCCCCAAATAAAGGCTGAGTTCTGGCAGATGCCCATGAGAAGGAATAAAAGCACTCCTAGATAAGTCTGTGCATAAGCAGACAAAACCACTATCAGCTACTCCTGCACTTTGCATATCCATGCTGCTTTGTATTCTTTCTCACAGCCTTTACAGCTCATCAAGGGTGGCACAAACCAGCTGGAATAACTGGAATGGATAAATACCATCTAGCTTGCTAGGACAAGTAAAAGCTGATGCCTCCCAAGAAGGGCTGCAGGGAGCTGGAATGCAGAGCTTCCTTCCAGATCTGAAAAGAGCATTTGCAGAGACAATATTAAAAGAAAGCCTCACATATTAATAAATGACACATTTAAGATAATTATGGTCAGATTTTTTCATTTTAATTTTAACAATATGGTCTGTTTTATGTAGTCAGAGGAAAGAAAGAAATAATGAAAGGATGGTCTGAACTTTATTTTCACCTGAAATTTCTTTAGGCTTCCTCTGTATTATATAGATCTCAAATAACTCTATCAATGCTTTGCTCTGTTAACACAGTTAATAGTTAAGGGATATTAATGATAAGTTTCATGTTTTTCTAATGTATCGCACGTACATTAATGTTTTAGCGTTGCTGTACATTTATTCTGGTTTTGCTTGGTTTTTTCAGTGGTTGATCTATAACTTTTTTTAACCACGTCTGTGTGTAGTTCTCGTATATTGCATATTCATCTACAACTAGCTTTAATAAGGTAGCTTGAATATGGGAAGCAGCTGGCAGAACAA
This sequence comes from Syrrhaptes paradoxus, assembly GCA_013400615.1. Taxonomy (NCBI): domain Eukaryota; kingdom Metazoa; phylum Chordata; class Aves; order Pterocliformes; family Pteroclidae; genus Syrrhaptes; species Syrrhaptes paradoxus. The sequence continues at coordinate 4,321 of VZTO01025079.1, read as the reverse complement.
GTAGCTCCACTCAACTTACCATGTCAAGGCAGGGCAAGGCAAAAGTAAAATCTTCCCCAATGTCCTTCATTTATCAGCTGAAACTAAGACATAGACATCGGAGAAATATACATTTCTCAAATTCTCCTTCAGTTACGTGGTGCGGGGTCTGAGTCTAATTGGGATTTAAGTCATGCCTTGGCCATGCACTTTTCCTCTGCTGAGGGTGAATTTTGCTTGCATGGAAGAGAAGAAAGAGTAAGCATACTGAGTAGTGTAATAATGACATGCTGGCAAGTGTTTGTGGTTTTTAGAGCTTCTTTCTCAGTTTAATCATAAATATACCCCCCTGGAATATAATATAGAGCACAGAGAATGCTGGTTTAAATGCAGACCGAAATGAACAAAAATAACCAAGAAAAAGCTAATTCACTTCTGTCACTGATACATGTAGCATTTGTGTTTTTGCATCTCTGTGATAGATCAGTTATAAGGAACAATAATTAAGCAGACAATTATGGACACAATGCTTCAAGTGACAGTGCCAATGCTAAAGTAAGTTACTTTCATTTAATAATATAATCATCCCTCTTCTGTCATTACAGTCATTGTGACATGTAGTAAGCAAAAGCAAAAAAGCCAGGTTTAAAGTGCTTGGGGGAAAAGATCTGATCTTCAGTTTTATAATGAACTTATATTAGGGTTTCTAACAATTTTATTCTTTTTTTCCTGAAAAAATAATTAAGAAACTATATAAAAATCCCCAAAGTAATTCTAAGTATGTTTATTATTCCAAATGAAGGGGCTATCATCTATGTGGGTCTGACAAATTTTGAGCATTTGAATAAACGTGAACTTTAAAATTCACACTGTGTAAGCCTTCATCTCAAAGAGGGGATCTAGTTGGAGATTTTTTAATATACAGGTTTCTTGACAGAAACTGAATATTTTTGTTTGGAACATAATGAATTACACAGCAAAAAAAAAACTTCACCACAGCTTCTCTACAGGAAATTACGTTTAAATAGTTGGAGTGGTTTATTATACTGTTATAATTCTTCTGTTCTCTTTGCATATGTAGGCAAGTGATAAGGTAGAGTTATATCCCTTAACTGCTTTAAAATTAATTCAGAGATGGGTGACTCTCCATCAAGATTTGGTAAGTCTGATCTATGGCAAATAGTACACTAAATAAGCAAGACTTGGGCCCGAAACTTGGATAATATTTTAAAGTATCCTGCTCCTGGATGCTAACATGTCTGTTTCTTTAGGTTCCTTATAGCCTAGTGAATTTGTGAACTTCTTTCAAATGTTGGCTGTTTGAAATTGAGTTGTCAAAGGACTTGCTGCACATCACATCAGATTCTCTTCCCATCATCAAACCTGAAATACCTCTAGGAAAATGTTTTTAATAGCCTATATTTTATGGAAAACTGAAATTTACCAGGAGAATGAGACCTTGTAATTATAATTACCAAAAAAAAAAAAAAAAAAAGGAAAAAAACCCCAACCACACAGCCCAGCAGTGCAGGACAATGAGTATCCTTTCGGGCCCTGAGACCAGGTGCATTGGAGTTGACATCCATCTCTTCAGTGACCCCCTTTTCCCATACACATGGTAAGATATGTCCAGTGGGAAGTGCGCAGAGAACTGCATGGTGAGCACAGGGGCATCACCCAGGCATGCCACCCTGCTAATGCAGTTACAGGACACAAGGTTTGGTACCACACTAGTGCAACTGGTCCTCCTTCAGCTATCTCAAAATGGGGGCGGAGAGCAAGACATCCTGGGGAAGAAGGACAGTCTTGGTCCTCAACCTGTCCTTGGATCTCTGGTGGGGTATGGTTAACAGGAGAAGGGGGATCCTAGTCAAACTCTCTGAGGTGAAATCCTGTTTCTCTGACAGGGCTGTAGCAGGGAAAGGCAAAACGGGTTTCCTCAGGCCTCAGTGACATACTCTGGGGAGAGTGGTGGTAAATCCACTGTGGGGAAACCTGTGAAGTTCCTGGTAACCAGAACCACTGACTGGAGATCTCCTAGAGGGGGTTGCCTCACTTGCAGCGCCAGCAGCCAGAAGTGAGGGGAAAATGGAGATCTTCTCTGAGTATGAAAAGGGCATCCTTCCATCCTTCTGTGGGAAGCAGCTGGCCTGGCTACAGCTCTGCACCCAGGACACAGCAGGGAAACAATGGCAATGGACAGCCATGCCAGTTGTAGTTCCCAAGTCAGCTGCTCCAGTCTGTGCTGAACCTCGAAGCTCTGTCCCATCCCTTTCAGGGCTGAGCTTATGGTGAGAGTGAGGTAGGACTTCTCGGATGAAAGAGTGACTTTGTGTTTCTTCTCTAAAAATGGAGACCAGTATATGTTGTACAGGTTGTTAAGCAACCACAGGATTTATACCACAGTGGGGACTGAAATTTGTCCTCGGTGACCTAAAAGAGGGCAAAACTCCCCATTTCATAACTGACAAGCATCAAACAATCTTTTTCCTACAAATGTCTCTATTTTTTCACTTTTCTGGCAGTTTCAGATAAAATGTTAGAGTATTTGCATAAGAAGTTCAAAATGTTAGTGCCAATATGTTATGAAGAGTTTGAATAGCTCTAATTACAAGAAGAATCATTCCAGTACTTAAGAACAGAGTGCAATGAAAGGATATTGAGAACAAATACATTTCTCAAACTAGGGTTTTGCAGACTTATAAATGTGGATTAGTACAAGATGCTGTAATTGGAATTAATATTGAGAAATCAATTGAAAAGTGTGTAGAAAACTCTACAGCTTTAAAACTGTAGCTGAAATAAAGAGCAACACATACAAGATTATATAAACTATTTTAAAAATAACTTTTGCAGCTGAGTGCTTTCAATATACTAGTGCTACAGAGCTCATCTGCATATAATACATTGGATATTCCAGTACTGCGTGTGAGTTCATAATTAAGTACAGTAAGTGTTGCCGCTATAGGAACGGGGTACTACTCTTTTTCTTCTGGAGGGTCAGATGAATCATAGGAGTAACAGCTTCTTTGTGGTTTGAACTTTTAGAGTCAAATCCTACACCACCAAGATCAGAAGAAGCCTTGTGTGTGTCTCTGGGAGAACTAAGTGTCAGAAAGATTTTTTTAAAAAAGAAAAAGATGTCTGGGATCCTTATTTTCTCTCCTATGCTTTATAGTTTTTTGTTTAAACTTATGATGCTGTCACAAAAATAGTGGCCAGCATATAGGAGGAATACGCTTCAATTATCCTTAGGCATCTTTCCTGCAGATTGTAAAAGCTTGGTTTTGTTTTCCCTACGTGCCTCAGCGCTTCTGGTTCCATCTGGAAGCAGACATCAAAGCACTGCAGTCCCACGAGCAAGCTAGCATTTCTCTCTTGAACTGAACCAGGAAGCACTGGAAAGCTTACAAAGAAGCATGCCGTCGCAGGCCTGGATCCAGAGCACCACAGAAATTCGTCACTCCGACCTACTTCAAGGGGCACCAGATCACATTTTTGAAGACTGATGTTTATGTACACTACACAAACCTACCTGAACAGCTTATGGCCTGGTTTTATACTCCATCAAAATACATATGTTTTAGAAAGAAGGGCCCCTTTTCAAGCCTAATATTGTAGTAATCAGACAGAAAGCAAAGGAGAAGCTCATTCAAGTTAACTGGCAACATGCTGTGCACATTATGAGACCTCACTTACAGTAGACTCATAAATTCCACAGTATTATGAATGGGGCTGTATTGAAGAACAAAGCAAAATGGGCTGCCTTTAAACATGATTCCGTTCCTGTGCTTCCCTTCTCTGAAGGTTGGTAACTTCTGAATTAGAGTAATTACTACAGCTTCTGGTTTGCAGCAATTAGTCTCCTTCCTGCTTTAACGTACACAGTATTGAAAAGCTCAGGCCAGAAACAGAGATTGACTCCCAGTGTGTAGCTGCCCACATCATCCCGAGTGTCTGCATACATATATGTCTACCTATAGATGTATATTTGTCTTTATGGAAAGGACCAAATGTGAATGTCCCTTTGATGTTTTTCAGGAACTCTTCAGAAAATGTTTTAAAGATGTACTTAGCTGAACTTACACATTATTTTTTGCTTAGGAACACAGACTGTGTGCTGCCACTGTTACTATTGTTCAGAATGATCTCTTTTTAGAGGTATAGGAAGCATAAAAGATAAGAGATGGGTACAAAATTACATTTTAAGAGTGGAACACTAGCTAACCTAATCAGATAATTTCAGTTCCTTTGCTGCAGATGCAAAGATAAAAGACAGAATGTGTCATCTGACAAGAAAAGGCAGAACTGCGTGAAAAGCTGGATGAGCTGACTAGGAGAG
>VZTO01025078.1:0-21990 GCA_013400615.1 Syrrhaptes paradoxus | reverse complement strand
ATTAGTACAAACTTACATGAGCAAGAAAGAAAAAAAACTTACTTGGAATCTGACTACTGAATATAAGAAATACTGTTTCAGGCAACAATAATTCCTTATTTGATCATATCTAATGCAATTACAAATGTCCTTTTTGACAATTCCCCCTCTCTTGTAGCAAGGCAACAGGATCCGTTTATGTCAGAATTTGACCCCACAGACAACACTGCTTATGAGCTAAACAGGGATCTGAAGGAACATGATATCCACAGCACATGAAAGCAAAAATGTAACAGCAAATAAAGACACTTGAATACTTGGAATTAAACATGAAAATAACCTGAATGGTATTTTGTAATATGAATCAGATAGTAAAAAAAAAGAAAATGCACATCTCCACGCTGGAAGTTACACTGACTATTAATGAGGCAGTTGTATGAAAACGCAGAGGTGACTCATTAAAGGATTACATCCCACAGTTCCTCTCAGAGAAAACAGTAAAGAGGCAGTTCCCCTACTTGCAGATGCCAATTTCTTCAGCCTTTTTTTTTTGTGCATGTGTGTGAGAACGATAGCGAGCACAAGAGAGACTGGAGACATTCCTTTTCCTACCCAGCAACTCCTTCTGCCCAAGTACCCCTAGTGAAGCACTCGATTTCAACCTCATTTGACTGAGGAGTAGATATTCCTACAAGCTGCGGGAGAACTAGTAGCTCAGTAGAAGAGCCACTGAAATTAATTCCCGGTTATTGTTCAGCCTCTTTCATACCCCGAGAGTCAGCAGACTGTCATTTCATCATTTTCACACAGCTTTTTTCATTTCATTAAGAAACTCCAGGTGTTTAACCTAAACCTCAACAACGGTTTCTCCTTTTGTATTAAGGACCAGCATCTGCAAAGAACAGCAGCAGCTCCTCAAAATCCAACCAAGCTCTTGGACATGACAGCAAAAGCCAGACTTAAAATCAGATTCAATTTCCACAAATGAACTGATCTTCAGATCTTGTTAAAGAATTTTCTTATGGAAATCAGAAGAATTATTAGTCAGAAGTCATGCAGTAAAATCTATCCCTGCTGGTACAACTTCCCTTGGGTTGCTAAATAACAGAATCAGTTTCACAGTTCTTCCACATACCTGGCATAAGGTAACTATTTCTTTTTATAATAAACAGAACATCTGAAAATAAGACTTATTAGTAAAACTACACCGAGAAGCCCGGACTGTTGAAAAATTAGATCAAAGATCTCCAGTACTCCATATCCTAGATGACATTCTGATTTAGATTTCACAAGCTTCCAGCATGCAACATTTCCTCTTAACTCCATGAGATCCTATGGAATTTGTTAAATACATTCTTCCCAGGAAATACTAGACAATGTTTGTGTTTGCCTTTTAACATGTCAACTCTTATTGGAAGACCTACCTGCTTATATCATACCTATGTATAAGCAGATATCAGAACCTCAATGAAACTGTGGGAGCAGCTATGCATCACTTTATTTTCCTTAAATAAAACTTTATATTACCAAATCATGGGTTTAAAGAACCTCAGAAAGTAACAAAATAAATGTGACAAAGATGTAAAAAAAAAAAAAAAAAAAGCCCAACACCCAAGAATGTTTTTACTTCATAGCAACCAAATAGGTCAAGCCATTTCCTTCTTCAGGCAAATCTCAGAGGACCACAAAACACATGGTTTTCTAGTGGATTTTGTGTGTCTATCCCACTAAGAGGAAACACTGCTGTCCAAAAAATTTGCAATACTAAGTTTTCCCATGAAATTGTTTGAATTAAAAGAAGGAAGTCATATGCAATTAAAAACAATTTGCTAGACATTAAAATTATACAAATGGTATAATTAAATACACTTTTACTACCTAAGTCACACAGCTTTCCTACACAATATTGCTTTAAAAGAATGCACAGCGAATAAGTCAGAAATGCCAGTGTTATGGCTGTTCACATAAATTCTCCATTGCTTCTGTAAATCAATGTAAAATATCATGTGTTCTTCACTTCCATGGGATTCCTGCCTTACCATTCTATAAGTTGACAGGTTTTTCTATTAAACCAGCTGCTAAGTACTTATTTTTATCCCCTGTGAATGAAACACATGGTCAATGTGTCCAAACTCTTCACGAAAATAAATGGAATCCTTCCGTGTGTGCTTCATTACTCACAAACTACAGGCAGACAAAGTGAAGCAGAGATCATTAACTTTACATCACTTTACTTTAAAGAAGAGGAAAAAATTCATATAGATTCAATCATCACAAAACACCATCCTATGTGCTGGCTAGTCCCATGCAAAAGTGTACAGAAAATGCCATTGTGATCTCACAACCGGATCAAATCTATCACTGTATTCAAACAGGAAAATTAATATTGCATAGGAGATCGTAACTTATTTCATAACTTTGAGATTGCAAAAGTGTTCCTCTACTTTTGCATCGCCCTTTTACTGCCATTTTTACTACAACTTGCCTACAGATTATTTTTTAAGAAAGAATAAATTGTAACATCTAACTCTTTACTTGTCCATAACCACTTGGGATGTCGGTGTGCGTCCACAAACATCAAAAGAAAGCAGTGGGTGGGAACAACATTAAGAGCTCTGGTATAGACTCATTAAGCTTAAGATGACAATTACACAATCTTAAGATGTTGAACAAGCCAACATTTTAGCTGGGACAGATGGTACTGGATACAGAGCACGGTATATGCTGTGTGTCATCAGTTTAAATATGATAGTTCGATTTTTATTTGCAAATTTTACTATCCAGGAACAAGATGTAGAGAGGAAGAGCATTAAACCAAGCGCAAGGTCCTGCAAATCTTCATGGAAAGTTGGAAGCAGAAAGATCATCCTCCAAATGAAAAAGCGATTAACAAGATACGAGGGGAATGAGGAAAGAACAGTCAAAGAAGCCAAGAAAGAGTAAGATTTCAAAAAGAAAAGCATAGTAAACAGTACTAGCAGCAGCTGGCAGGACAAAGAGGAGGAAGGGAATGTACCGAGTACAAGGGGTCAGGACAAGTGTGGAAAGGACCTAGGATGAACCTGGAGGAGATACTCTTCAGACAGTGACTGCAAACAGCTCATTCAATGACTTTCAACATGAAAAGGAGACGGGGTGGTAGTTCAAAAAGTACATGAGGCCAAAGACCAAGTGTAAAAAGAAACAGACTAAAGTATGTTTGCATTGGGAGGGAAAGGAAGCGAGCGAAAGATAGCAGCAGATAAGATGGACCTACAGCATAAGTGAAACAGTTTAAAGCTTTCAAAACCTTTGTGTTGTACTAGAAGAAGAGAGTCTTAGAGGACAAAAAAAAAAGGCAAGCAGAAGAAACCAGAGGAAAGGCATGACATATTTCATGTTATGTATTTCAATCCGGGTCGTTAGTCTAACATTCAGGTGCATTTTTATATTCTTGGCATTTCCCTAGTGTGTTATTTAAAAACTGTAAGCCCTCCTCTAAAGAAGTTTTGGGACAAGTTTGTAAAACTACCGGTACACTTTGACGAGTACAGAGTGAAACATGTTTAACATTCTTCTGTGTTAAAATACATTTCTTATTTTATGAGTTTATTTTATTGTAAACCAAACACGCAGATTTAGTCTTAAATGCAGAGCAAATGTCTATAACCATGAGGAGGCCACATGGGCATCTACCTTTGCAAGATACTACAATGTGGAAAGAGTAGAACATATCAGGCTGCTCAAGTCTAAAAGTCCTATCTATACATGTATATTAATCAATTTTAAAACATTTTATTCTAAGAAAAATCTGTGGGTTTTGTTACATTTAACAGCTTTTACCTATAAATGGATAACTGCTTTGCCCTGCAGAAGAACAGAAGTCATCTTGCTAAATCTGGTTTGGCAGCAAATCCATTCTTCTGAGTCCTCTGCGAGACGATCTGGTCTCTCAATCTAGTTCCTCGTGAACGGCTGTCTGCATAACAGAATCAGTGTGCTACCTGGCACCAGGGCTGGCAAGTACAGCCAACAACTAACACAGCTTGGCAACGGACCCGCTCTCTCCAAAAAAGCTTCAAAATTCAGAAATAAAGCACTGAGTTTGGGGAACAGCAGGGAAACCTCAGTGCCATAGCTGGTGCTGTAATTTGGTCTATTTGTAAAGCACAAGCAGGATTTTAACCTTTTGGCATGTGTGCTTAGAACCCTTTGTAGAGACAGCTTAAACCAAATGTACATCCAGAAGTTGAGAAGTACTCAGTCTTGCAGTATTTTCCAAGAGGAATGGCACGGAGCTGAGTCTGAGGGACTATGAAGCCGCTCTATGACAAGACTCAAATTCAGAAAAACAAAGAGACGTACTATTCTGCGCCTCCAGCATTTTTTATGTATTTTGACATTATACAGAAGATCGCTTACTGTTTAGCAGTACGCAACCATAGTACCCGCTGCCAACAGCGCTATTCAACGCGAGGATCTCAGTTCACTAGCACCACCATGTAATGGTAAACACGTAAGAAAAGGCTCAGTCAAATCACAAAAGATGGGGTTTGAAACCAAGTGAAGAGAAGGAGGAGGAGAAATTTCCTGGATTAAGTGAACCACAGAGATATTTTAATCAGAACACAAAAGAAGGTTGTGACAAACACCAACTGACTCGGATCATATCACATCAATAATCCATGCACAGAGCCTCTGCCGAAATCAATGGGAGGCTTGTGTGTAAGTGAATTGTATAACATCAATGCATGCTCCTATTTAGGGCTTCACATACAAAAGAGAAAGCAGTACTAAGAACAATTCCCTTAATTAACATTTCTCTTCCACTAAGTGCTTCTAAAACAATAAATCCTAATTTTACACAGCTCTGTTTTCATTCACACTTTTTACCAGAGGTGGTAAAACAACTGACCCCATTTGACAAATAAGGGAACTGAAGCACAGGATGCAAATTAAACTGAAGAGCAGGGCAGCAGGCAGAACTGAGCTGGGAATAGCAATTTACCTTCTGAATCACAGTTTAATGTCCTAGATATTTAGATGCTTATCTAGTTCAAGTCTCTAATTAGGTTGACTGTGCAGTCCTCAAATAATTTTGCATACTTCCTAAAGTACTTGTGCACAACCATATGCTTATCTCTACGAGTTTCCCACTCAATAATGTCAATTTTTTGAGGACTGCAAATGACCTATAGAGGTTCAAAACACTGGACTGCCCTGGCCAGACTCCCTTGGTACCCCCATGAGTCTCACTATTTAGTGGCACCAAAGGATTTTAAAATTGGCTGTCAAATCCACACTTTCCACATGCCAACTATTGTGAAAAGAAAAGAAAAGAAGACACAACTTTTAATTCAAACTACCAATTCATTATCTGGAAATCACCCAACTAATGCTGGTGTTCCAAATTGACATCAGTCCATATGAAAAAGCCAGACCGGATCTCTATTCAAGAAAAGGAGTTGAACAAGCCAGTGTAAAACGTCAAATACACTGATTGCAAAAAAATTTCCAGTCTCATTAGTCTACAATTGTTTTACAACAAAGCCAAGTAAGCAGGAACATTAACTCTATTGTAATTTGACCCAAAATACAACATGCTTATGAATGTGATACTGCATCCAGCTCTGGAGACCTCAGCACAGGAAAGACATGGACCTGCTGGAGTCCAGAGGAGGGCCATGAAGATGATCAGAGGCTGGAGCACCTCCCGTACAAGGACAAGCTGAGAGAGTTGGGGCTGTTCAGCCTGGAGAAGAGAAGGCTCTGGGGAGATCCTACAGCAGCCTGCCAGTACTTAAAGGGGGCTACAGGAGAGATGGGGAGGGACTCTTCATCAGGGAGTGTAGGAAAAGGACAAGGGGTAATGGTTTTAAGCTGAAAGAGGGCAGATTTAGATTAGATATTGGGAAGAAATCTTTTCCTGTGAGGGTGGTGAGGCAGTGGCCCAGGTTGCCCAGAGCAACTGTGGTTGCCCCATCCCTGGAGGGGTTCAAGGCCAGGCTGGATGAGGCTTTGGGCAACCTGGGCTAGTGGGAGATGTCCCTGCTCATGGCAGGGGGGTTGGAACTGGATGATTTTTAAGGTCCCTTCCAACACAAACAATTCTATGATTCTACGATATAAAGTTATAAATAAAAGAACATTTTCACTTGCACATTACATTAAAATCTGACTCAACCTACAGAAGCAGCCTTTAGCTAAATATAGACCGTCTCCTCCCAAGGTTCTGAGTATTCTCCCTCCAAAAAAAATCCAACTTTGAAATGCTTAGCACCTATGAAAGATCGATTCAGCAATACATCCACTGTCTAGTTTACATCTTGCATGTGATTACGTACTACGCTGCACAGGGTTAGTGCCAATAATAAGCATGTTCATTTCCCTTAACTACAGATGCAACTCCATAATACTGTGAAAATAACATATTTTGAGTTCAATGAGCTCGGTACAATTACAGTGTTCAACTGTTTTGAATAATAACTTTTCAGGACCGCCTTGTTTTGTCTTTTGCTTTCCTTTTTCATATATTTTTTTAAAAGACTTATGTCTATCACTGACAAAATGAGCAGAAGTGCCTGCTGAGAAATGGCCACATTTCCAGACAACTGCTTGAAGAATTATTTTTCTGATTCATCGTAGCATTTTTTCAAGTTTTCAAAACAAACACCACACCCACTTGATTTCCGAGCTCTGCGTAATTATATTTAGAATTAGCAAGCACCGTGCAACTATTAATCACACAAGCTTTAGCCCTTACTTTACCTATTTAGAAATAAGCTGATGTATTCAAATGCAGCCTGTTTAGCATTTTAAGAGATATCCTTGTCACTTTATTCTGTACCACCACCACCAACACAGGCAGTCACAGACACAGAGAATATAGGGCAGCCCATCCAGTCAATCCCTCTGCCCCAAGGCAGGATCAGCTACTCCTCAGCCACCATTATCGCTGATGATACACAGGAACTGGTTCTTTCAGGCGGCAGCTTTACACACGCACTCACACAACACATTATAAATTAAAGAAGGGAAGCGTGTCGCAACTCTGCAGCGCCTTAAACTGGGACGGTGCGCAAGCCAGTCTCTGAAAGATAAAAAATTAAAAATAAGAGCTGCCCCAAGATGCGAGTCCGGATTTTCTAAAAGTAGTGTCTGGCAACGCTAAGGCGGCTGCCTTTACACACAGTTCACCTTGTTTAAACTGGCTGAACCACTCCGGGATTATCGCCGAGCCTCCATTAGAATGACACACACCAGCAGAGCCCTCGCAGAGATTAATTATTCTTTGCACCGCTCCTACACTGCAAGACACATACTTTTTCTTTTTCCCCTTCCCCTCTCTCCCGCAGACGAGCAGCTGCACACAGCGATGTCGCGGGGCTGTCACCGCGCCGGAGGGACGGGGACCCACCGCCTGCCCAGCGCCGCTGTCCCCTTTTGTGCCCGACCCCCGCCGAGCGGGCGCAAACCGCCTCCACCCCCGCCCCGCCCGACCCCTCCCGGGCACGGGGGCGCGGGGCACAGAGCCCCCATTGTGGCCGCCGGGGAAAGGGCCGGCCCCCGCCGCGGCGCTGCTCGGTGCTCGCTGCCGCTCCGCTCGGGGCGGCCCCTCAGCGCCCGGGGAACGCCGGGCGGGACGGGGGCACAGCGCCGGCGGACAGCTCCGCGCATAGGGGAGAGCGCGGCGCGGGGGGGCCGCGGCGGCAGCAGCAAATGTCACAGCCCCAGAGGCGGGAGAGCCGCGCACCCCCCTCTCCTCAGGGAGCCGGGCGGCCCGGCCGGCAGCGCGCCTTCCTCCCGCCCGCGGCGGCCAGGTGAGGAGCCGCGTCCCCCCCGCGCCGCCCTCGCCCAAGCTCCGCCACTCACCGCCGCCACCTCCGCCGCCCTCTTCGTCCATGTTGGGGCCGCAGGCAGGGCGCTCCGCAGCGGCCGCGGCTGAGGGAGGCCCGGGGCTCGCTCCACTCGCTCGGCGCCCCCTCCCCTGCGCTCAGCGCCTCGCCGCCGCTTCCTCTCCTTCTCCTCCTCCACCGCGCTCCGCCGCCGCGCTGCCCTGCCCCGTCCCCCTCCGCTCAGCCCTGCCTCAACCCCGGCGGCAGCCGCCGCCTCGGCCCAGCCGCCCGCCCCTCTCATGTGACCCGCGGAGGGGCGGAGGGGGGAAGGCAGGCCCGGCCGGCCCCGCGCCGCCACCCCCGCCGCCACAGGGTCGCCGGGCCGCCGCCGCGCTGCCTCCTCCTCTCAGGGGGCGGCAGCTCCCTGGGCCGTGCCCTGCGGCAGCGCAGGCCCGCAGCGGGGAGGGGAGCCTTCCCCCGCCTCTCCTTGTCGGTGTTCCCTCCCCGGCAGGTTTCGCACGGCGCGGCCTGGCAGCGTTGAGGGCCCTAACAGGACTTTCCCGGGAGTGCCACGGCGGGAAGGGGGCGAGGGGGCGGCGGGGGAGGAGCCTGGCCCGCGGGCACCCGGGGGCTATGGCGGGAGGGGCTGAGGGGAGCCGTGCAGTCGGTTGGGTTTCGTGGCGGTTGGGGTTGTCTCTTGGGGTGTGCGGTAGCCAGAAAATGTCTGCAGAGCCTCTTGACTCCTGTGGAGGGGTCTAACGACGGGGGGAGAGCCGGAGGTGACAGCAAGGCGAGGGCCGAGCTGGCCTGAAGCCGCGTGAAGGGGGACGAGGTGGTTTAAAGTCTCCGAAAAGGACCCTGAGGTGTACGATGGTTCTGCATGGTTTCTGCTGATTCTTGCTCCTTGTCCCTGGGTCCGGTCCGGCGCTGGAGGGGTGCTGGGGGCTCCCCTGCCACAGGGGTCACGAAGAGCCTTGCCTGTAAGTGGGACTGTTCCCTGTGTGCAGCGCGGGGCTTTGCCTTGATGTGTCTTGCCTGTGATGGTAACAGAAAGGATTTCCCTGCTTTCTGCTCTAGGAGTCAAAGTTTCTGTGGGATTTCTTGAGTCCTCAGTAAAGATCTTCAGTGAGATACCACGGGAGCCGGGATATCAGCAGCCTCCGAAGCCTGTAAAGGTAAGCAGGAGTGTGCTGGCACTGACCACTCTTCCTTCCTTCCTTCCTTCTTTCTCAGACACCACCCCTCTTTATTTTTTTAAAACCTTTGGTGTCAAAATTTTGTTCAGAAAGGAAGCTGTGGGAGGAAGGGGTCAGCCAACAGGAAAATATCGGGTTTTTCATTTTCCTCTTGTAGGCTGGCATGGGACAGAGCACAGTCTAGGAAGCTGTGTCGGCAGCGCTCACCTCTTGACACCGCTGCTAATAGGTGGTTATTACAGCCCATTTTGCTGAGCGCTGAGGTTTGGCTCTGAAAGCTGCTCTGGCGATAAAGCATTTTACCTCATCTAGAAATCATAAACATCACAAACCTGTAAAATGCTCCTCTGTATTTCATCTTTTAAATTGAACATTGTTATAAGTTAGTAATTTAGTGTATAGAAAGGATATGATTACATAAAACAGAAGCATTACCTTGGCAGGAGATTTATTTTGAAATGTGCAATTACAGGATGGTTTTAAAATAAATCAGAATGCAGATAGACTGACAGTGGCCTTCGAATATTTTTGCACACAGAGCAAACTGTTAATTTACATTAGAGGGAAATCCAATTCATGAGATAAATTATAATTTTGTAATTGATCACGGATTGCTTTTGTTTCATCTGTGTTGTTTTACACCTTTATATAAAATATATTCCTTTCTTCTGTTGTTTTTGTTTGTCAGTATAGTTTTTTTCCTTCCTTCCTATATTTCCTACTTTTGCTATAAGGAAAATTCTAATGCAAAATAAAAGATAGCCCAGTTACTAATTCTAATAGCAGAGAAGAGTGAGCCATGGAGAACAGTCCTTCTCCCACCAATTCATTGCAAAATTCCTATTGACTTCATTGAAGCAATACTAGGTTTCAAAATTCTCCAAATTAATAGCAAAGATTAAAATTATTTTGTGATGCAAGCAAATTTTTGTGATTTTGTGATTGAAAAAAAGGTCTGTCCTAATTATAAGTTGCAGTATTTTACATAAGCGTCGTGGTGAAACCAGACAATTCCAAACTCATGAGATACACAAAATGTTCTTCATTATAACTTCATTATTAACTTGAGAAAACAGTTAATTTTTCAGTATTTTGCGTTACTGAATATGTAACTTACTCTGTTGTAACATTGAAATAGATGTCATTCAATATCCTCTCAAGGTAAATCTGTTCTTTCCAGTCCCGTTTTAGTAGGATGACTTATTAATGGTACATAATATAAAAGAGCATTGAAATTATAGTATCTTCTTCATGGCTGTATATCTCTGAAATTACGGCAGATATTCCTTAAAACTTGAAATTTTCCTACATATTGTGTGTATTATAAATAGAGTCACTTTTGCATGGCCCTGATTCTGCTAGTGTTCTAGGCATAAAACTGTTCTGCCTACAGGGTGCTTACTGGACAAAGCTGTTTAATCTTCAGGTGAAATGAGTGATAGAATCTTTTAAGGTCAAACCTTTTACCTCGTTGTCTCATTTTCCTGTCTAAGTCTCATGTCTGGCTATAAACCTAATTAGATCAGGAATAGATTTTTTGAAAATGTACAAAATCAGATAAAGAGTTACAGCATAGTTCTACATTGTAGCTGTAGTAGTTCTAACATAGCAGAAGGACTCTAGTTTTTGGTAATTTGACAGTACCAATGCCACTACCATTAAATACTGCGTAGTTCCTTACCAACAAAGATGCCAGGTAGCAAGATAGGCTGCATTCTCAGCAAATTTTAGGATACACTCCAATAAACTATATCCTACTCATGTGAATAATTCTCTTGCATCTACTTTGTTTTCTGGAACTTTGATCATTCTTCTGTTTTGAAATGCATATGAACTTTATTTTTCTCTCCATATGAACAAAAGTTTCAATCAACAGTTTTCTAAAGACTGCTTTATCTTTTTCTTTTCTTTCTTGCAGTCTCTCCTGTAGTCATAGCTCTATTTTTATCTCATTTTTCCAGTTTTATATCCATAAGTCTAATCTTTTGTGTTGGAATAACTTAATAATCTGTCGTTTGTGTAAATAATAGTCTAACAGCTGGTCTGTTGAAATTATTTTTAGGAGAAAATTGGGCTTTTGCCAAAAATGGCTGTTGGCAGGGTTCACTCCTTAATGATAAATGTGGTTATTTACTGAATTTTCAGGTAATACACTTCGGTGTTTTTTTCCTCTTTCAATGGTTTAGTGTCTGATTTGATTCAGTTTCCACTAGGCAGTAATTTATCATGTCCTTTTTCGTTTTAAGGGGTCAGGAGTGCATCTGTTACGATATTTGTCCCTACACAGAGTCAGTGAAGACAAATGAATCGCTTACATCACGTATTTGCAGTCTAAAAGGCTCATTAAATATATTAAGTATTAAGCCATTTCTATGGATTTCAATTTGAACCAGATTCCAAGCAGTAGTGAATGAAAATGAAAATCATTCTTTACTCCTCCCTTGCTTTGTTTTTTAATAATCAAAGAATTCAAGAGTAGGAAAGCCCTGTTGGTTATCACATCCTTTCCTCAGCAAGAGTGGATTCCCTGTTTTCTGGGTTGCCCTTTATTGGTTAATGGAAATTCTGAAAAAATATCTTCGTTATCCATCTTCAGTTTACTCATAGAAATGTATAAGCTTAATCTTACTGTGGTAAGTTTGCTCTTTCAGTAATATAAATGTTTCAGTGATGTAAAATTCTATTTTGTGATTATAGATTTCATTAATTTTTTATTTCTAATAAAAAGCATGAACTATGATAATGTTCATTACATGGATGGTAATAGAAAAGTAGGTAGTAACATACTCAAAACCAAGAAATACAATTCTGAATTTTCTGAATGCAGAACGAAATAAAGTAACTGCCATTGTGCCATCAGACTAGGTGTCAGTATCAGACACAGGGAGAAGGAATAATGCACCTTTTTGTTGGAAGGCAGAGAGAATCTTTGAAATCGTATTTAAGGAGGTAGTCATCCTGCATGCAGATATTCCTATTTCATGCATTCAATCAAGACATCACTAATTTGCAAGTCTGGCTTCTTGTGTCTCTTGTTAGACTTGGTAAGAAGGATTTTATAGTTACCCTTAAGGAGAACAGTTAATCTTAACGACACAAACAACTGTACAGTCTTCAGAATACTTTCTTAAAGAATATAGATACATCTTAAAGAATACATGACCTGGCAGTGTGCGTTTGCAGCCTGAAAGTCAGCCGTATCCTGGGCTGCATCAAAAGAAGTGTGACCAGCAGATCGAGGGAGGTGGTTCTCCCCCTCTAGTCTGCTCTTGTGAGACCACACCTGCAGTGCTGCATCCAGCTCTGGGGCCCCCAACATAAGAAGGACATGGACCTGTTGGAGCAGGTCCAGAGGAGGGCCATGAAGATGATCAGAGGCTGGAGCACCTCCCATACAAGGACAGGCTGAGAGAGTTGGGGTTGTTCAGCCTGAGAAGAGAAGGCTCCGGAGAGACCTTATTATGGACTTCCAGTGAGAGGGGGCTACAGGAGAGATGGGGAGGGACTCTTGATCAGGGGGTGTAGGGAAAGGACAAGGGGTAATGGTTTTAAGCTGAAAGAGGGCAGATTTAGATTAGATATTAGGAATACATTTTTTCCTGTGAGGATGGTGAGGCAGTGGCCCAGGTTGCCCAGAGCAGCTGCGGATGCCCCATCCCTGGAGGGGTTCAAGGCCAGGCTGGATGAGGCTTTGGGCAACCTGGGCTAGTGGGAGATGTCCCTGCCCATGGCAGGGGGGTTGGAACTGGATGATCTGTAAGTTCCCTTCCAACCCAAACAATTCTGTGATTCTATGATAATACAGATGTTGTGCAACATTCTGTAAACTAGAATTGCTTGGTTGATTTTACTACTTACTTACTTAGATGCTCACATTTTTGGAAAAAGAGTGTGAGCATTAAATTTCCTGAGACAGTGTCTTGTTGACAGTCAGAATCACTGTCATCAATACTCAGCCATTGTATTAAAGAATACTTTTGTTTCAAATCTAAATCAAACAATTTTTGTTTTTTAAAAAGCATTACCTAATAGTTTCAAGGCAGGACGGTCTTAGTCCATCATCACATATTTTTTTTCCTATTTTTTTTTTATTTATCAGTAGAATAATCTGGTATGCTAAGGCACACTCTTTGGCTTCTTCTGTCTGGCAGACAGGTTTTAGCCATGTACTGTTTATTAAAATGTTTATGCTGTCACACATCATATTTGTCTCAGGTGGAAAAATACATTTATAGAAAATCCTGTTTGCTTGTTGTCTTAACGGTTTCAAAAGTGCTTGCACCTTTCATTTAGTCCAAAAAAATGTATATGCAAGTATTTCACATTGCTTTGAGGAACATCAAAGCTGAAGCATAGCAAGTCTAACATCTTTTATGAATGGATAGGAAGCTTATTCCCCTAAAATAGTCAAATAAGAATTTTGAATGGGTTTTTCTCCAGATGAACTTTTAAATCATATCCTGAATTGTATTTGCAGCTTATTTCAAGTTCCAATTCTTGACATATTTTGAGGTTTCTGGGTTTGTTAAGACTTCTAAATGAGCTTAATCTACTCCTAGCATCAAATATTACTGGTTTTGGAAGTTGGTGCTTGTTTCCATTTTGTAACACTGATAGGGCCACTGGAGTCGTTGAGAAAAGAATACCAGAATGTCCCAGGGAGGAAAACCAAATACATTAAAAATTGTGGAGGTCCACCAACTCTGTAATGCTTATGATCTGAAATATACTTTGCATTAGAACTTGTTCTGCCTGTATTAATTATGCATAGTACTAGACAAAAACAAAATGCTTTCTAGCATGAAAGCTGTGCCTAAGATAACAGAAAAAGAGGACTTGGATTCAAAGGACATGGGCTGAAACAGATGACGAGTGGAATTTTGCATGAAGCTTGAGAGGGTTTTTCTATCTCAGGAAAATGAAAGAGCTTGATGTAAAGTAATTCTCCAAAGGCGAGTGCACTGATTAAGGCCAGACTGTTCCCACCCTGAGAAGTAGCCACAGTCTGTGAATTCAGCTCTGCTGGCTAACTGCAGCTTGGGATGGTTAAATGTATTATTGCATCCTGCTCTCCAGTCTCACCAAGGCATGAGGATTTGGAATTCATCTAATTCATCTTACACTGGGAGCTGTAGCTGGGCTGCAAACCATACAGGAGTCCTGCTCTAGCTGCATGCATGTGGCAGCAGTTGAGGGATTTATTGTAGTAGTGCTGATAACAGGGGAGGCCCCCACAGTTCCTTCCCCCTCCCTGCCCAGAGAAGCTTTCTTAAACAACTCCACTGTGTAACAGGGCTGGCATCCGACGGTACAAATGGCAGCCAAGCGGGAAGCTGGACTCGTTCATGAAAGACAGTGTTAGAACAGTTAGACCAGGTGCTCTTCTTGATTCACCAGTGAGCATCTGAAATGCAATTGCTTATCTCCACATGAGCTGGCTTAGATCTTGCTGCTGGCTAGTCAGCAGTGCACAAAGCTGGGTTTAATAAATGTGGAATCATAAATTTAGACAGAAGCACACAAGTAATGATTCTGACTTTTAGTGCCCTCTCAGCTGTTTGTGCAAATGTTTGTGAAGCCATGCTGTAAACCAGATCACTCAATCCAGATTTTAAAAGTTCAGTCTAAAATAAAATAATAAATTTTTTAAACAGAATTATTCCATTGATTAAGTTCACACTCTGGTCCCACAAACATTTGCTTTAGCAGAACTGCATCATTGGTAGACTTTGACACACAGACGGTGTGGAAAGAAGGAAGGCAGGCTGCTGGGTAGTTATTTTGTCAGTGAGGACAGTATCTCTGCAAAATTCTAACCTATTCTGAACCACAAACTCTCCATCAATTTCACTTTCTGATCCCTCCTGCTCAGCCCTTTTCAAACTGGGCCTCTAGTCAGACTTACATGCTTGTTAACATCTGACCTGTGCAATACTAAATCATCCAATGGTAATAAATTGATCAAGATCAAATATAAGCATGTAATTGCATTCTTGTCAAGACTAGCCAGCTATGAGTTACAACATTTAGATCGAGCTTTATCCTGGCTTTATGTTGGCAGCAGGAAGATCATACCAGCTCTAACATAAAATCATCAGGAGTAGAACCACCCATCCACTCCTTGTTTTGTGAGGGTTTTGGTTTTTAAATGACTTTGTACTCGTGGGTTGAATTTGTACAAAGAATCTTGTGTCATGTCACCATCCAAAAACTAAATGTATCATTAAATTATAGTTGTATACTGGTGAGCATATGCCTTCAGCTTCTCTTGTAGGTTATTTTTGAATACATAGCTCCTGTTGAGTCCCAGTGCAAAGAGGAGGTGATTCCTTGTTGAAAGGTGATGTGTAATATTTTAAATTCTTATTGTCTCTAACCAAGAAAGGTCCCTATTTATTCCAACTGCTGTAATTAGAAAGAAACATACAGGGTCTGAGGCAGAAAAACGTCATTTAAATAATTTCTCTCTAATGGCTATACACACTGTTTTATTCTTTTCATATCCTCATGGATGTAAGAAGAACCCCATACATTTCTATACCAAAACAAAAAGGTTTTGGTATTTTCTTACCATAAGAAGTGTACTTTCAATTTAAAAAGCAGATCTTCTCCTTAATTGTCTTTCTCCTGCTGTATTTCTCTTTATAGTCTTAAAGAAAGAGAAACTGTCTCTAAGGACAATAAGATGTTAAGCAAGGGAGAGTCAAAGTTAAACCTTGGCAAGCACTAAAACAAAGAATTTTTCCACGGAAATGGAGACGACGAGTCAAATTAATTCCTTATGTAACTCCATTTACCTCAGTGGAGTTACAAGAAGAATGAATTCGGTACCTTATACCTCTGTGGTCAGCAAAGGATTTCTGTGATCTCAATCAGCACAGTATAAAATAATCATTCTTAAGAAACAAAATTGTAATCTAAGTCTGATACAACTGCCCTTGTTATTTTTAGACTATTAATATAATTGTAAAAGAACAATAGGTCTACAGAAAACAAAACCGGCTTCATAAAAAGATCAGTACATGATGATTTGCAGCTTACATCCTTAGTAACAGCTTTTTGTGGGAAGGAGGAATTTGTGACAGACTGCTAAATTGGGCAGTGACATCAGGGGCAGCTTCTCTCTCTTGTAAGTTCCAAAAGTTTTTCTCCAGTTTGCTGCATTGCAACTTTAATTTTTTTTCTCCGGTCTCGTTCTTCTCCCCTGACCACCCCTAATTCAGTTCTCCTTTCGCTCAAGTTTCTTTGGGTTCCACTGTGTGTACAGGGATCTCTGTGACTTCTTGCTGATGAGTTTTCTAGACCTTTCCCTTCAGACAGAAATATTCAACCTCTTGGGACAGATAAAGGAGAGGTGTTTGGCCTCCAACATTATTTCTTTTTAGATTTTAAATTTCAATATGCTTAAATTTGAGGTGCTTCTAAGTAACGCGATTTCACTGTGAGAACCCAGCCTCCATGTGTCAATCTGTAGAACTCAAATATAGCTGTATCCAGAGAGTATTTCCATTTTAAAACCTTGTTATGAAACATCAGCCCCTGCCTCCCCATCCCACTGCCAAATTTAGGAAATACTTTTAATATCAATGAGTTAAGATCTTTTAATAGTGTAATATAAAAGCATCCATATGGTGTATTAGTGCAATGAAATTGAAGTCAACAGTCTATCTTTTTTATCTGTACCAACTTGCAACTATCAGTTTTAATACAGAGGAAAGGATCTGTGTATACATGCATATAAAAGATGTGAAAATACCGAGGTATTTATTGAAAACAGACAAAACCAGGAAGATGATAAAATAGCAGAAGGAAGTGGCCTCAGATATAAAAACTTTTGCTTTGTATAGCAGAATTTATCACTGAAAGCTAAGGTTGGCAAATCGCCATGCTTCAGATAAAACAAGCAGTGTAATGTAAAAAAAATTTGCCTTAGTGTACAAAATACAATAGACGCATTTGAAAAACTGATGTCCAGCAAAGTAATTCAATTAAACATTTTTTGTTTCCTTTTTAACGTGTATCTTTAAAAGCTTCATTATATTTTCAAATACCGGAAATCTCAGTTGTACAGATGCAAACTCTCCTCTGAGGATGTCTGCATCAGGTGTGCCAGTCAGCAGGATGTAGAAAATTTCCAAATGCCTAAAATAAACAAAAATGGTGGAGATATATTTTGAAAACAAATTTTTTGCTTTCAAAGTAGCTGAACTATTAAAGCATGTTTTCTAGAAAAATGATTCACATATTTAAAATATCTATTTCACAATGTTAATCCACAAAGCTACTCAACCAAGTATGTAGTACTCGATGTTTTCACACTAGATAAAGGATATTTTTTAAAACTGAATAATATCTTGTCCATTTCCTTATATGTTTGTGGGGGAAAATTGAAAGCTTCAGGAAATAACAGTATATTTACACCTGAAGACTTTTCACACATAAGTTTTCGAAGTCTCCTGTTGACTGAGAACACTTCAAAAGCATGAGAATCCAGGATATTTAGTTCAGTTATTGTACCAGCTGAGAACAAATGAATTATTTTCTGCAAGGATATCTTCTCCTCTCGGGCCTGGTAAGGCCTGCATTCTGGTATTCCTGCTAGAAGAGAAACCGTTCCAGCAGAGGATGGGCAATGTGCACAGCTAAATTCTCATGACTAACAGAATCACACCCTGGCTCTTTATTCCCACCTGTAAGGCTTTTCCAGCACTCAGCATGTATGGAAGACTGCAAACCTGAAAAACAAGATGGCAGATACTACAACTGAAACAAATAGATAATTTTTTCAACATCTTCATCACATTTGCAAGATAAATAGACTGTTATCTCAGTAATATTTATATTCTTAAATAATGCCGCATTCTCTTACAGTGAAAAGCCTTTTTTAACTTGTTGACAAGAATGGCTATCTCCATAAATTAAATCATTCCATGAAGTATTTTTAGGCATTTCTTATGTTTGAATCTTCTAATTGCTTCTACGTAATTTTCAGATTTACTCTTTTATCTGAAGAACAGTAGCCTGGCAGTTCTTTTTCTAACTGCTGCTTTTTCCTGGAATGGCCTGGACTTTCTGCATAATTTGTACAAAGTTCTCCTTTCTGTAAATGTTGTATTTCGTTCTGTTTTAGTAAAGCTGATAGACAGGTATGAGCTAAAAAGAGATAAATTCTTCTTCATATTCTTCAGCTAAAATAATGAAAGGCTGTCTTGAAGCTACTAGAAAGGAGATAATATTGGTTTTATTAGATGATGAGTAATGACAGATAAATGCAGATAAAGCAATCTTCTCAGAAATCTAAACTGCTAATCAATTAAATATATTATTCCAGAATACTGGCCATAGGCAATAGGAATGAGTTAATCACTGGCATTCTGAAAGATCCATATTAATTCCAGAATAATAAAACAGAAAAGAAAGGTATGCTTTTACCATGCTTAATGTAGCACTTAGGGATGTGTTTGCGTTCTTTGCTACTGAACTTTTTATCATTTATGGAAAGCACTTAAGCAGAAATGTATTCTTGAGCTAAACAAGCAAAGGTATTAATGCATGTGAATGTTTTCATGTAAATATTTATATATGGTTGTATACATGCAGCCAGATAACTACAATTTCATATTTTATGCTAAAGAAATGGTCTTTTATCTCTAGATCACAAGATTAGAGGTATGCTGGGAGTATGATGAGCAAAAGACTCTCTGAAGCCTCCTGCAAAGCTGGTGTGGATATACTATGTTGGTTTCAGTCCAGTTTTGAACAGAGGCACATCCACTGACATTCAGTAATTAGTTGAATAACGGGAACTCTTTTGATTTCCTTGCAGAGCCCATTAGCAAAAGTTTATATGTAGATTCCACCTCTGAGTTTGGTGCCTGACTGATTAAAAGAATTTCTCCTCCCCTTCTGCTAACAATCTGCAATTGTTTAACACTGCTGTAGTACTTCCTTAATAAAGTCACCAGTAATAACAGTAAATTTAAAAAAGGACATGTGAAATTCTCCCTAAATTATTGAATTTACTGTTAGTTAGGGTGACTTCTGTTATAAGTAAAAATTGCAAGGAGACACAATTACTGCTCCGCCGATGTCTGTGCCAGTCACAATACCCGGTAGAATAACTGGGGGAAAATTACTGGATTCTTCCTTACAATGATAAGAAATTATTACAACATAACAATGTTTGTCAAATTAATTTGAAAGCAGAATTTGTTGTGATTTAAACTGTGAAAAGAAACAGAACTCTGAAAATATTTTTTCATACCCATTTCTTCTAACAGCCTAATTTCTTGTAAGGACTTTCTAACTAATGTAATTTCAAGAAGATAATCCAATATATTTTCTTGGTCATTACTCGCAGATAAAAATTCTATTTCTTTAACTGCAGCACCAACATCAAGCAGATGAATTTAAACAAAGTAATGCAAGAGCCAGCATATCGCAGGTGAACAATGTGTAGTTGAGAAACAAAAAAAAAATAAAATTTCATACTCCAGGGAAAAAAAAAAAAAAAAAAAAACAAAACACCAAACCAAAATTTCACTTACTTTGCATAAAAAGCTGTAATAACCTTGTTAACCATGACTTTGTGCAGTTCATGTGAGAGTAGCTAAGAATACAAAGCAATAGTGACTAAAGCTATGTAAAAATTCTTAGCAAAAGCTGTTATCAGTATAATCATTCAAATAAAGTAGCAAACTATACCACTTTATACATGGGAATTCCTGGGGGTTTCCTCTGTTTTAGAAGACCATCCAGTGTGCTGTAACTTTGGGCACTGTGTATTTTATTTTTATAGTTTTGAGTTGGTAAATGCTGACTCCTTGTTTCAAAGTAATACATTTATATTTTAATATTGTTTTTCTACAAGGAGTACAATATTTGGAAAGTATGTAATGAACTTCAAAGCATTTCAGGAACATGGTATTGTCTCCATTTGAATTGCCAGGAAGATTCACATTGACTATCCTCTCAGTAGGCCTGGACTTTTAACCTGGGCTAAATTTAAGGACATTCCCATAAAACACACAACTCCAGACCTTGTAGTTTGGTTCACATAGGGAGATCCTCATGCTTACAGAGCTCTGATTAAGTCAACAAGGCTAGAGATCAGTACTGATCTTGTGTGACTGGATTACAGGATTGAAGCTGTGATTTGTCCTAAAACCACTTTAAGTTACTTAGATAGATAAATCCTACTATCAGATTTATTTTCTTACTGATTCCACTTTCTGAAACACAAAAAACCCCAACCCAAAGCATGGCTGACTTTCTCCACATTTTGAATGGACCACTTCCCCTTCTAATTCTGCGTTATGATAAGGTGTATGTAGGACTGGAAGGACAACAGAAATAACTCTGGCAGAAAAATAGTAAAAGTGTAATTTTCCTTTTCCATAAAATGGATGTAAAATACTTGTGCTTTTTTTATTTCTTCTGAGCCCATTTCCAGTCCTTATTTAACCCCACCTCCCTCTGTGGGGTCTGAACTATTTGACAGAGTTCCTGTTATAAAGGAAAATCAGATCACATCTATGTTGCTTCTTGTCTCATGTTGCAATTCACATCTTCTCATCCCATGTTTCTGGCAAAATGACCTATCAAAATTAAACCAAGAATATGTTCAAAGCACTTTTTTTTTCTTGGTTGGTCTTTCGTTTTTTTTTTCCCCTGAGTTTATTCTTGCCTCTCAGGTTTTGTATGTTAGGTTGAGAAATCTTGTGTATGTCATTACCTGTCATAGCTGGAGTGTCTGATAGGAGGGTGATAGTGCTGTTCCTTCCCAGGCAAATCGGCTGCTGGATTTAACAAGCACATGTGAGTAACAAAGATCTACCAGAGATATTTTCGCTGATAAAAACATTCTTTTATAGTAACTATAGTAAGAATAGCAATATACAAAATGGAATCAAACCTTTGAACAATGCTATTTCAATAGGGGCCTTCAGAAAATACCCTTCCTGGGTGGAGGAAAGAGAAACTCCTCAATGATCCATTCAGGAACAGCTACAATGCCTTTTGGATACTTTATGAAAATATATTAGAATTGTAAATTGAGCAAGTAGCAAAAAAGCTTGATGCACTGACCACAAGAAAACATCCAGTAATGAAAATCTCTACAAGAGTTCCAGCTCGCTGGCCTTGGCAAGCAAGTAGTTTAGCTAAATAGAAGAAATCAGAAGGTACAGTTATCAGCTGCAAATGAATTATTATAAACCGGAAAGAAAATGTGAGGAAGAGCTCTGAAAATCATATTTGACAGTGGCAAGACAGACCAGACAGCTTTTATTTTCACCAACAGATTGTTGGGAACACAGACTGTATATCAAAGTGAAGGTCTTGAAACCTGCTGATGTCTGTACAGATGTTCTCACTCAGAAAGCAGCTAGAGGGAACAGAAGATGAAAGAAGGCTGTCCAACTCTGAAAAAAGTTAACATTTTCAATCTGTCTTGACAAGTAAATCTGTTTTTTGTGGTAGTCTGTGAGTTTCAGTCTGATAGAAAATTCATCTACAAACCTGACCTACAATGGCAGACATCTGAAGGTGTACAGGTGAGCCCTTAGAAAGTTTCTGTACAGTATCATAAAAATTTTGTGGTTTTTTTTCTCTTAACAGTTTTTATATTGTAGGAGGGGAGCAAAGACCAGAAATTGGAAATGATGTAACTAACTGTGGAACAGTCAGTGTGCAATACCTAGGATGTAAGGCTAAGATCTGAAAGGTGATTTAGGAATCTCTGCTATAGAAAAGAGGCAAGACAGGATTACTGAGCTCAGAAGGGTTATTTGTGAATAACATCCAGCTAAAGTGATTAAGGGCTTCGGCCAGTAGCCCAAAAGACAGAGCATAAAAAACATCCTGCTTGTCACTGTTGCTGGCTTTTTGTTCAATGAGCAAGAGGTGAGCATTTGACTTCTGTTTTGGTCCTTTGCCCTTGGGGTTACTTTTAACAATGGATAATACTTGAAAGAATTCCAAAATGTGGGGTTTTTTTGTTT
>VZTO01025077.1:37445-55595 GCA_013400615.1 Syrrhaptes paradoxus | reverse complement strand
TTGAAGAGATTCAAGAGAACCATGACAGATCTCAAAGGTGGCACTCAGCTTAGGTACTTAATGAGAACTAATATATTTGGTCATATTCCTATAAAAGAAACATGAGTGAGTAGTTTACCTAGGAGCTTTCTTGCATTGCTCTCTGTATGGTTCAAAAAAGCATAATGATTTCTAATAATTTATGAGATATGCAGCAGCTATCTAGTGCAAGCAAACAAACGAAACTCTGAAGAGCTAACACCATTTCTCACTTTGTCTCAGAAAGTTATTTGCCACAACAGATGAATAACAGATTTTTCAATTGCCTCCTGAATCTAGAAGAACTTGCTAGTTCCAGGTCAGCACAGAATCAACAACATTATCTTTATATTGTGTTTATACGATTTGAATTTTAGGAGTCTGAAGGCTCTCTCCATCCCCAAGTGTTTTAAATTTGGATATAAATAAGTCATCTTGTCAAAGAAAATCTACTGTGAGTTAAGCCATAAGCTAAAAAAGTGACAACACTTTTAAAAAAAAGGTTTTTATAGTATATTTTAGACTAATACATTTGCATTTGGAAATATTCAGTTGAAAATAAAAAAGCAATTGGGCTTTAAGGTATCACCATTATTTCAAATTGAATAGCCTTTTCTTGCAAATTTTAACAGCTTAGGGCTCTAAAATTCAGATGAAGTTTTCTCAAAAGAGAAATATAGGAAAGATTGATTTGGGCACACCAGAAATTTAGTAACTCTCAAAAGTTCACAACTAGATTTTTCTTCACATGAATTCAATGTCTATCTACTTGAATAGCCAATTTCTTGATCATTCTTGTCTACTTAATTGTCTAAATATTCAAACTCTCTGTAAATTGAAATATTGGATACAACTTAACTAGGGTATTTCCTTCAGCTTAAACTCTGAATTTAAACAAACCCTTTGGAACTTTGATGTGCATCTATAGTGAATTTAAAACTTTCTTGATGGTATGCCATGATTTGACCCAGCTAGCAGCAGTAAATACCACATTGCCACTCACACAACCACCCAACTCCAGAGGATGGAGAAGATGATTAAAAGGGTAAAGGGAAAAAAAGATTCATAGGTTGAGATAAGAACCATTTAACAACTAAACTACAATAAGAATTAAAATAAAAATTATAATAATAATAGTATTAATAAAATGCAAATATAGAAATGAGTGATACCNCAGCTTCTCCTGCCCCTGCAGACACTGGTACAGCAAATAAATTAAGTTTAGTTCTCTAAGCAGGTGTTCAAACTTGTTCAGTGTCTTATCATGATCTGTCAGTAGAGGGCAACAACTATCAATGTGGTTACTACACAGCTGGAACTATACAAATTACGATGCTATACACTCAAAGGAATGAAGTTCAGTCAGAAAGTACCCTTAAAACAGTTAAGTTTGTCTGTCACCTTTTCAATTATAAGAATTCAGTCAATAGTTGAAAAGAGGCAGCAGTTTTGTATCTCAAAATGTGACTTGAGGCAGTATTAGAAATTCTCAAATAAAGATGGAGATAACCTATTAATTCTCAGGCTCTTTGATAAGCTGGGAGATTCAAGTATGAAAGCTCTCATTCTATACTGTATAGTATGATCCAGCATTCAATGCAGTGGTTGAGATGAATGTGTTTTCCAATAGTGAAGACTAAAGGCTGTTTTCTGTAGATTTAAATGGTTTAGTAGTATCCCGTTTAGGATCTGTCAAAATTTTCAACTGAGTTTCATAAAAGCTGCATCTTCATTTTCAATAATGCTGTGTAAAAATGCTGTGGGAGAAGATTCCAAACAAATACGTAGATTAGCGTAACAACTGCAGGTTATACAATGAAGTAGCAAAGGTCTATTTAATCTTAGTTTTCCATTTTTGGGTGGGGGAAATATTCCTTTACTTTGAAAATTTCAATTTCTTTTCTATTGCTTTTATTTTAGACAAATTTAACAAAATAATATTGATCTAGTCTATTATCTAATTCAATTTCTCGGTTTAACTAGATCACTAACATGTTTTTCATTATTGTAAAGAGGATAACATTGTTTTAATGTTTGTAGTTTTATTCTACTGTCTCCTTGTCTTTTCTTTATATTCTGTTTCTCTGAGAGATGGTTTATGTATTTTTTTAAACTGCTAATTTAAATTGTAGACAGCTGTTTGATATATTTGAAAGAAATCAGTATTTTAGCAGATTTTACTTTAAATGAATCAGATAATCAAAACTGCTTCCTACTTTCATGAACTTTGGACTTGAAGATTTTACTAGCTGTAAATAAGAAGAATTTCCTGATCAAGTATTTTACTGTATTGAGAAGAAATCAAACTAACCTGTCGCTAACTCAAAAATTTCCTCAAAATTCTCATTTAGTCTTAAAAATATTTGTGCTTAGAAGAATTATACTATTGGCATAATGCTGCCAATTCTACAGTCTGTTCAATTAAATTTTATGAAAGGCTGAAAATTAATAGCTACAACCTTTGGGCTTGTAATTTTTTTTTTATTTTTGACACAAAAAACCTAAATTTCAGTTGTGCAATTGTACTCTTACCAGTGCTGTAAAACAGGAAGACAAAATTCTTTCTGGTTACTTACTTTTAGAATAGGAGCACATTAATTCAGTTGAAAATATCTATTAGAAAGAAATCAAGAGTGGTCTAAAACTACTCTTGGTAGATATATGGTTAGGATCACTGTTTACTTCAGCCTAGAAGGATGAGATAAGAGGTAATGTATGTAGGCATATCTAAACTAAAACTGTTGAAATATTAGGGTGACAACCAGAGACTAAATAAGGATGTGGATAGACCACTCTGTTCTCATTATACTGGTCGACATAAAAGTCTAGGAAGGATTCAGAAGTTTGTAAATTTTATGTAGCTTGAAAACACTTATTACGAAAGACTTGTGGACCAGACCTTTGACATGTGTGAAGGGAATGATCTTGCAAGAGTGAAGATGCTTCAGCGTGTCAGCTGCCCACCTGGTCAGCACTGTGGTCAGGTCTCTCTGCCTTTGTGCCTCATCAGATACACGCAGGAATGAGATCTGAAACAACTAAAGATGGCACACTCTTCTCTGGACTCTACATTATTGTCATTGATTTTGTTCTGTGCAGAATTTGCTGGAAGTTTGAGATTAATGGCTGTGTAATCTTACGGCTTTTAGGATGACTGCATTTGCAATATCTCTATATTGTTCTGATGGGAGAGAAAGTTGCAGATCAAGACAACCTGTTCTGTCTCAAGAAGAAAGGCTATGTGGGATTATGAGCACCATGGAACTGCTCCTTGGGATGCAGTATGCTTCAAGGAAATGGAAAGACATGATCCCTGAGGGTGAGCTTCTTATCTGCAGATGCCTTTTTTAAAAAAATTATTTTTCCTTTTTGTAAACTATTTAAAAAACATGTGCTAGCTGCTCCNATTGGACTAGATGATCTTTCGAGGTCCCTTCCAATCCCTAACATTGTGTGATTCTGTGAAAGTTAACATGTATTACTGAAGCTGGTTTTAATTTAAAGGAAAAAAATATCATCCATGAATTGTCAGTTACAATTTATTTTTCTCATTTCTCTTTTTCCTTTGGAAGAATTCTCTCCCTTCTGACATAAAAAGTCCTTTTTTTTCAGTAGTTGCTTTAATAAGCTAAATAGCACACTTTTATATTTTTTATCAGTTCAGTGTGCATAATATAGAGCATAAAATACTGTGCTGGGTAATGACATTGATCTAAAGTTGTTCAGAGAAATACAAGCTTGCTATTTTCATTCTGAAGTAATGTAATTCAGTCAAATTTCTTTAAGGTTTAGGTCTACCCCATTTTTTTCTAATGCAAACAAGAAAGAAGGAACTTATATGACATCTGATGTTGAAAATCTTTGATAGATATTTGTGAGGTAGAAAACGAAGTCTGTTCTACATGTTTTGTTTGCTGATAAGCAAGTATTTGACATATTTTTTAATATTAAATTTCAGTTGTAGTATTTCTCTCCAACAGTTAGCTAACTCTACTATAAATGATAAGGTACTTAGAATAAAGAAGATGAAATTAAATAGAAATTACAGCTTTAGGCAATGTTCCAGAGCACAGAAATTGACAGATCTCCTGTAGCCCAAGTGTTCTTTACATCAGAATTCCAGTTTCAAGGATAAGAGAAAAAGTGGTCTATAAGGTTGGGGTTTTTTTACTTGTATTAAACCTAAAGGCTGTTTAAGATTCACTAGGACCCTTTATTGCACAGAAATTGAAGGTCCAGTAGTTATTTGGGAGGTTCTATTTTCTTGGCAGACCATGCCAATTTCTCTTTAATTATTGAAGAGATTAAAAGAACAAAATCTGACAGATTGTTAGCTGAACTCAACTCAGACAGATGGCACCACTTCATTCAAGCCATTTTTGGGGAAGTTCTTCTCCACCATATGTTAGAATCAGTTCAACAGCTAATTAGTGCTTATTATAAGACAATCATTCTCTCAAGGAAATTTCATATGGTCGAGCCACAATTACAGAATGAGAAGAAAGAAGGAATAAAAATCTGAATAGCATATACCCTTACTGACTTGTTTACTCCAGTCATAAATAAAGGTCAGCATGGTAAGCCATCTTGAATAACCTTTCAGCTCAGTCCCAGCGGTGCTGACATTCCTGGGCTGTGTTTAGAAAATAAATATTGAATGCTGTAGTGAATTGCAGCTTTTTTCCTCCCTTTTCTTAACAGCTGTGATGTAAAGGATAGAGAAGAGTTGATTACGCAACTGAGTTCTTATCTTAAATTTTCTTAAATTAAGCTAATTAAAAGAAAAGAAATTGCAACAGAGATTTGGAAATGTTTATAATTATCAGCCAAAGAAGAAAAGTGGTTGTGACAAACATGAAGCATTACTTTCCAATAGTCTTATACATTAACTTTATTTTACTAGGCAAAAGCAAGAAGCAGAATGACATGATTTTTATAGGGCAGAAGTAAGGGAAAGGTGAAGAAAGATGCTATGATATGCTGATATTATGGTATCTGCTACCTGTTTTCCTGAAGCTTAACATGCTTGTCAGAAGTCAGATTTTTTAACTCATCTATTCAGATAGGCAGTTGAGATTCAAGCTTTACAATCTTCTCTCTATCTGAGGCACGCCTTCTGCATAAATAAACTGATAACGCAAAACACTTAACTAGTCTTGATGTTCAAAGAAATCGTTAGAATGAGAACTCTGTAATTACACAGGCTTTGGGAAAGAAGAATTTGATGTGCAACAGATGTAGAAGAGAGCTATTAGGATGACTAGAAGAAGAAAGTTACTTTTTACAGGAACAAATAGGTGTCTGTGTGGTATTTTACAGGCATATGTAGGCAAGCTCTCCTTGCAGCCTAGTATGATTTGAAACCATGCAGCTATATTAATAAAGCTGTTTGTTACTCCAGAATGTATCTGTTTACACCAAGAACAAGGAGGGAAAACCCTCATGAGTCTACAAAACTTCTGAAAAAATGCAGTCTGGAGAAGCCTAGCCTTTCTTTGGTCCAACCACTTTGGCACAGCAAAATAAACACTGAGGAAGAGTTGGCTTTTTATTAGGTGCAGCAAGGGGGGAAGATTCAAAACAGTCTTCTGACAGGGCATCAGAGACAAAAGTTTACAGATAAAATTTTAAGATAAGTTTCATCATTTTTTCAAAAGAACTCAACAAGAAATTAAGTCCTTTGGTTTGGTTTGCATCTTTTGTTTGGTTGGTTGGGTTTTGGTTTTGTTTTCTTCAGAAGGTGGTTTCACCAAATGTCATAATATGTCATTCTGGAATAAGTTAGAGTTATTTTCTGTTCGTTTGTCTTGGACATACTAAGGTGATTTCTAAGTACAGTCCAGTACGAGCTCNGCCCGCCTGCCCACCCCCCCGCCCCCCCCAACTATTTAAAATAGCTTGAAATATGTCAGTCATTTGTAGAAGCCAAGGGGAGATTTTGCTGCTACAGGAGCAACTCATGAGGCTTATGCTACACTTAGGAAGGTCCTGAGACTGGATGTTTCAGGTGCAATTAGATTTTTAATAAACCTGAGTTTAGCATTGTGGTGGGTTGACCTTGGCTAAGGCCCAAATTCACACTCACCCACTCTCTCATTCCCCCTCAAGAGGACAGAGGGAGAAAATAGGATGAAAAAGACCTTCACAGAGGGCAACATTTCTCCTCACTTCACAGTCATCTCTAGAATCATCATCTGGTGTCTCCATCAAAGAATAAAAATCCAGCTCTGGAGAGTATCATACTCTCTTTTCATTTTTTGAAGGAAGAGATGGAATATTCCCATGGAAAGTATGCTGTGTAAGACTAGATAGCTCCTGCTGCAGAGAAACCAGGCACTGCAGTATAAAGGGAGCCCTTCACCAAAGAGGCTCTTATGTCTGTCTGAAAGAGCAGCCTGGCATTAGCACTGAAATACTTTTGCATGGCAAATTTTGTCAGCATATAGAAGGGCATATCATCACATACCAGGGTGCATCACCACGAAGAACAGAGTTGCAGCTCTCAGTACAGAATGTTTATGACAACCAGGTACATCTTTACATGTATATATGCCTTCCTACATGAAAAAAAGGACATGCACCACTTTCAACATTGATGCCATTCATTAATTTGTGGTGATACTAGGATTACAATTCCCAGACCTCACATTGCAGTCTTTGGAAACAATTTCTTTAACTGAAACACAGTTCATTAGGATTACATGACAATGCACTACTGTAGCATCAGTCTCAGCTCCCTTGAGAGTTAATGCATATGCCTCCCTCCCTGGCAAAAAAAAAAAGTCACATACATTGAATTCCTGCTCCTCATTCTCACATCCAGGCCACAGTTTTCCAGAACAACCCTGTGTTTGGCATGTCAGCTGGATATGGGGGAAGTTCCAGGCAGTCTTCAGTGTAAAGTAGACACCGTCTATGTCAGAAAATCTGAAAGTCTTAAATCTGAAGGCAGAAGCAGAATGGCCAGGCATGGGCAAGGATGTCCACTGGTGTTTGTCTGCTAGATTTCTACTAGAACATTTTGTTCTCAGAAAGTCTAATCATCTACTGAATATGGGAGGTAAGGGTGCATTTCTACAGCAGCAGGCAGTTTGGATACTTGCATAGCCAGAGGAGCAGCCACTAATCATCCAAAAACCCTCAGTAGCATGCCATGATCTCAATTGGCAGAAACATGACATACCTTAGTCACAGAACAAACAAGAATTATATTCTGCTGGCTGCCTTCAGAAGGGATTCTCTTTTGTGCAGGAGAGCCCCTTCAGTTGCAGGGAATTCTCCATTTGCTCCTGCTCAAAGCTAGCAAGAAAGACCTCTCAGAGAAATGCAAATAACACAGCATGTCTCTCACTGAACGTGTAACCCAGCTTCTCTCTGCCCTTGCACACATTTCTTTCACTTCTCTCCCATTCCTAATCTTGGCAGCAGATTGCTGTAGACATGCAACTCCCACTAGCTTTATCTAAGGGCATTGTCATGCCCAGCAACGTAAGGGACACCTGCCAGTATTTTGAAGGTCATTCTATCTGTGCAGTCCTCCTGGGACATGGTCTGCAAAAGAATGAGTTGCCATCACACCTGCTCTGCAAGCTGTTGTCTTGGGATGCCTGTGAAAAAGATGTGTGGAACAAATGCATCGCACTGCATGTCTCCAGACACTGCACAGAATAGACCTCCCTGAATTTTTTTCTGCACAAATATACCTAAAGGGGGCAGTCTGAGCTGCAGCTGTCAGCCTTAGGATCCTGGTGTGAAGAAATGACAGCATTACCAAATAAGCCCAGGAGTGCTCCCCAGAAGCCAAGGAACTTAAATTCCAATACCATGGGAGAATCTGTCCTGCTTACAAACAGGGGGACTTGCGTAAAAGTGGCAGAAGGATCAATTTCTCTACCTCATGCATCATATCTAAAAGGGCCTACATTAAGTTCACAAGCTACATTAGAACTCTCGAATACCACTGCACAACCTTGGGTAAAAAAAGCATGCAAGACAGAATATATTAGCATGCTAAACTTTTGAGTAGCTTTAGGATCTCTGTTTTGACGTAAGCAGGAGTTGGACTAAAAATACAAATAAATATCAGTACTTAAGCTTCTTCATAATAATATTTAGAATAAAAGATTAAGATGAACTTTCGCACCAAATTTGAACCATTTCTGAGCCAACTATCATCTGTGGTTCAAAAATCTAGCTATCTTGTTCATGCACATTTATGCTTTTCTTTTAGCTTGTCTTTGAGAACTATGTTAAATACAGCAGACCTAAGTGATTGGAATTATTTAAATAAGAATGCATGTAAAACTAAGCTTCTGGACATCTTCCACTTTCAAAAATGTCTTTGTCCCATCAGTACTGAAATACAACTATATTACTATTTAGCAAGCAAACCAAAGCAAGCATGGTGAGTGGTTTGTAATAGTTACTGATTTTTGCAAGGCTGAGTTTTTATAGTTTCCACTTTTCCCCTTTCTGATAATTGTGAAACAATTAAGGATGGTGGCACACACCCCTTTCTAGAGCTTGTCAATTCATCAACCAAATTACATCTCTTGAGAAAATAAATATATTACTTCAGGTATTTTCTGCTGCTTATGGTTTAAGATGTTTTAAACCATCTTCTATCTACCAAAGCCGTTGGTACCCTCCTTCTTCAGTTAAGGGATATCTTGTAACAAAAGATTTAGGCTAGCCCATAATTAGGTAAAAAAAACCAAAACAAAACAAAACAACCCTCTCTGCCATACTTGACACAGCATGCTTGATTCAACTACAGACTTTACCATGACAGAAAAAAGTAAAACCATACAGTTAGTTGAACTGTCTACTGTTACACAATGAATTCTTACTCTTTTGTAGAACTGGTAACCAAAAGTGACTTTTGGTGAGTCACTGTTACCTCAGACACAATAACTGGCTTTGGATGCTGCATCTCACAAGCAGCCCTTGAGTTCACAGGCATCCTGATATCCAGAAATAATAACCCTTCTAGCAAGTCTGTTTTCTATTTCATTACTCTGAGACGACAGCGCATTTGGGAAAAAAAAATTTCCCTGTTTTGGACATTTATTTTCAATGAACCCAGTCATGGCAATAGCTTTGCCAAAGCATTCTGCTTTGTTGAAGTATAAGGGAAACAGCTTCACCACTAGAGTCTGACCCATCATTCCTCTATGTGCTGCCTTCATGGTTTGTGCCTTTAATAGGAAGATGTATTAATACTCTACCTGTGACAGCAGCTCAGCAGACTGTCATGTTTAGAAGCAGATCTTGAAAGCAGTTCATGCAAATTACATGCCAGCTTGTCGCCTTCAGTAGAAGAGTACATTAAGAGTAGGAAAGTCTTCAGCAGTGACAAGTTGGAAGAGTAAATATGAAAAGTTCTCTATCTGACAAGAAAGAATGAAAAAGCAAGGTGACAAAAAGTAGCAAGAAACAGTTTGATTCTCTCGAATTAGGTACAGCTAGCAGCAATGGTAAATAAGTCAAAACTTCTAAATTGCCTATTTGTGGTGAGTTTTCCCTTGGCTGGGGGCCAAACCACACATGCACTCACCCAAACACCCCCCACCCGAGGACAAGGGAGAGAATTAAAGGGGTAAAGGGAAAAAAGGACTCGTGGGTTGAGATAAGAAAAGGTTAATAACTAAACTGCAATAATATTGAAAATAATTCTATATACAAATATACAAATGAGTGATACACAGTGATACTGCCCTCTCCCCCAAATGACCAAGGCTCAGCTTGTTCCCAGCTAACGATCCCAGAGGAGGGAGAGTCCCAAAACCGCACTCACAGAACAGATATAACAGTCCAAGCGTCCCAGACCCCCCAGACCAAGAGCTGACCAGGGTGGGGCAGGGGGGGAAGGCCTTGGGAGAGCGACCTCCTGGAGCAAGATGAGTCGGAGCAAAAGAGATCCGTAAACAAAAGGGGTTGATCTTCTGGAGGGTCCTCACCTATATACTGGGCATGACGTGTATGTTATGGAATAGATTATTGGCCACTTCGGGTCTCAATCCTGAACCTAAGATCAAATCCTGGGCTAGTAACTGGGGCTGTGCTCCCTCCCAGCTTCTCCTGTTTGCAGGCAGCCAGAGGAGCTGAAAGACCTTGGCAGCCACATAAACATCACTTTATCAGGTTTCTTCTGAGCATAAATCCAAAACACAGCCTCTTGCTAGCTATTATGAAGAAAGTTAACTCTGTCTCAGCTTAACCCAGGACACTAGAGCAGCAAAGATGAAGAGGGCAGTAAATCCCAGAAATTAGTAGTACTTATGAGACTACAGAAACTGTAAGAAATATGATGCCACATTAAGAAAAGTAGAGAGACAAACAAAATGGGATGGTGGCAAAAAAATAGATCCTCTTACAATCTAAAAAGACTACATCTAACAGAGGGGCAGTGAATACTAAAAACTTATTCATAATACTTTTTGTGTGAGTTTTGCAGAAACAAATATTGTTACACAGAAAAATTTGCATAGGCTGATCATGCTGTATAGACTTGTTAAACAGTGAAATAGAGAAAAACCTTAGATCCTTTCTGTACCTTCTGAGGGGCAAAGAGAAAGCACCAAGGTGTAGCTTTTGCCCCAGCTATTGTTAGAGGAAGAACATATCCTGTATAGAAGGCTGCAGTGGCTGTGGTCCTTTTCTCCAAAAAAACTCTCACTGGAAGTAGGCTGTTCTGCTCAATTTATCATAGCCCAAAAGCTAAACCTGGGAGACCATTTTGATGACAAAAACTTCTTGTTCCATTTAAAACAGGTTATGGAACAAGAATAGTTAGGTAATTTCATGCAATAGTATTTTTCCTCAGAAATCCTATCTCCATAAAACCTCTTCTTGTCTAGATAAAAAAAAGAGTGTGAGGAAGATCTTCTTTGTTTAAAACTTTCCTTCTTTCCTGTGTTTTTGGTTTATCTTTTTTCCTCACGTTGACTTAGTGAAAAACCTTCTGCTCTCAGTCTGTACTTATCCTCTTACAAAGGACATAGAAGAAAGAAGCATATTGTTAGTATTTATCTTTTTTACTAAGTGTAAGTGGATGTCTCAAACCTGTGAGGCCACTGAGGCTTGTGTGGCACTTTTGGTTATGTGATTTTGTTGCCAGTCTAACTGGATAATTGCATTCTCTCAAAGATTTCCTTCTAGGCTTGGACAACTGTGTTCTTGTTTTGCTCACTGGAGTCTACCAAACTCCAGGCAAAAGAATTTGTGTATTAGTTACACTAAGCAATTTTTCTATGCAGTCTGCTCTACTATTATTTATGTACTGCCCTAGATGTGACTAGCAGTGAAGGGACTTCTGCAAGGAATTTCTGTGACCCAAGCAGTTTGCAAATTATCAGACAGATTTTCTCTCTATTTCTGTCAAAATCCTTTCAGATCAGAAAATAAGACATACTCAAGTAAAAGCAACAAAATGGGATGCAATCACTGACACTCTGGATGAAACAATATGACCTTAAATAAGAATACAGACAGTGAGCTGTACAGATATGCCTAATGGCTATTACTCAAAAGATGATAAATTTAAGATTGTTCTATCCATGGGAAATACTCCAGGTTGATTTATCTGATTAGAAAAATATTGTGGTTCCTCTGAGTATTCCTGGTTTAAAAAGAGAGGCTAATGATATCCTGCCCTCCTCCATCCCCTGAAAAAAAGGAAGATGAAGCAAAGCAATTAGAAAAATAGATAACAGAAGTTTTCATTCTTCATTGTCAAATAGACTTTTTCTCTTCTACACACAAACATTATTCCTCTTGTCACAGTAACCCCTCATCATCATCATCACATCCTTTTAGTGTCAAATTCAAACTGACCATCATAAGAATTCTGTGCTAACAAGGGTGGCAAGAAATGCCATAAATCCTTTTAACTTGTCCAAATACATAACTTCTAAGAAAAGTAAATCAATGAAAAGCATCCAATAAGTAGTTTTGACTTATCTTCCTCATTCTTCCCTCTGCAATGTTATTTTCTTTTTTTCATTATTTGCTTTCTCCTTACTGCAAATAAGAGGATGGAGGGATAGCTCTAGTCCATTTTTCAGTCCTAGAAATTGCTGAGAGTATAGCTCTGTGGAAAACATTAGCAAACTGAATATTTTTCAGTTTATGCAGAGTGCTTAATTCTTCCAGTAGTCAATTTTCCCACTAGGTATTTTGTAACAATACAATACAAACATGATATTTAATCCATTCAAACTCTTTACAGGTTGATATCCATCAGAATTCAAATTATTACTCTTCCCTCCAATTAACTGTGCCTCCAACCTTAATACTTTCTTACAGAAAAAACTGAGGGCATGATAAAGGGAATGGATTTATAAATTTATGTGTGTGTATGCAGGCATATTAATTACGTGGAAAGTGTTCAAACATTAAAACCTCTAATGCTGCCTCAGAAATATTGCAATTGGGAATACATTCAGATGAAATAAATACATAAATGTAAGTTGAAGTTTTAATTATTTATGGTAGCTCAGTTTAAGAGTCAAAAAAATGAATCTAAAGTTAAGGACTTTACCTCTGAAAATAGAGAATATTTTTTCCTTCACACTGAGATAATTTCATGTTCTATAAACTAAAATATGTTAGTCTCTAAGCTGAATGTTTCAATGCTTTCTCCTATACTGGAGAGTTTTCACTTTATAGAAGACAGAATTTCTTATTCACTTGCCTGTATAGGTAGTTTGGTATCATCTACATGCTCATCCAACAGAATACTCTAGTCAATCCAACACCGACTATTTTTAGTATATTTTTGTCATTTTTAAGAAGGTTTTGAATTTAAGATGCTTATGTATGGGAAAATGATGACATGGTGTACTCTTAACCTAACAGTGCATTTCCTTTGATGCACTATTCTTCATGATTTTAGAGGTCTGCCTCATTCGTTTGAAGTGGCTTACCTTTATGCGTTTTGAAACAGCCTTTAGTTCAGCAAGAGC
This sequence comes from Syrrhaptes paradoxus, assembly GCA_013400615.1. Taxonomy (NCBI): domain Eukaryota; kingdom Metazoa; phylum Chordata; class Aves; order Pterocliformes; family Pteroclidae; genus Syrrhaptes; species Syrrhaptes paradoxus. Next base: position 42,612 of record VZTO01025077.1, on the reverse strand, counting down.
TGCCACAGAATCAGGGGAGAACAAACGAGCTCAAAACAAAAAAAACAACCCAACCCACCAATTTTTTCTAGCCTGGCAAAAAATAAAGAGAGAGTTTAAGTACTGAGTTTACAAAGTACTCAAGGTCAGAGAAAGATGGAACCTGCACATTATTACATCTGATTTTTATGCTTAAATGTCTCCTTGCAATCTCTACTACTATGTACTAAAATCAGATTACTCTGAAAAGCTAAAAATTTCAAAACTTATTTTTTTTACATAGGATAAGATTAAAATAGTTCATTGGTATTTTGAATGTTTTTTTTTCTAAATGAATGAGATACAGATAATTAAAAATAACCCCCAAAACCAGAAAACCAAACCCCACAACATTCTGTTTCTGAAATGTTGTTAATTGCAGACAATAAATTTATTTACAGTAAATTTTCAAGGACATAGTACAGTTTTAAACATTGTAGCATTCATTTTATCATACTTCCAAATAGTTACTTTACACAAGTGAATACATCTGTGTCTTAGAAATAATGCAGTAGTGTGAACACAAATATTTCCAATCTGTGTATTTTAACACTTGCAATTCTCAATTTCAGGTTCATTTAAAAAAATAAATAAATATGGGTGACATTAAGACCAACTGAAGGGCAAGTTAATCTAGAGTGAGTTGTCCTAGTTTTGAAATATTCAAAGCTTAGTATTCTACTGTGATGACTTTTAAGGAAGAATTGATTTGAACATGAGTTGTAAACATTCCCTAGCAAACTAATACATTTCGTAGGCTAGGATTTCTGAATCTAAATAGCTTAGACAAATATTGCAGAGTTAATGGTGTTGTACTTTAAATATCTATGTATACAGATACATATAAATATAATTTGTGTATCATCTGTATATAAATTAATTGTGGGAGTGTAAAATGACAAAAAAATATTGACAGCTGAGCAGAAGCCAGGAGTACAGATAAAAGAGTCTGTCCACATTCATCTTACACTTCAGAAACAAATAGGCAAAAATGTATTTCATGAAAACTACCAAGAGATAACCTACTGAGTTTTTTTAAAGTACTGAACTCTGTCCAGCTACAACATTGCTGCTTCTGTGCCAGTTAGCTAACAGATGAGTAGGAGGAAAAATCTGTGATCCTTTTGTTTCACACTCCAGAAGTAGCATGTGTAAGAGATTCATTCTGCTGCGCTTACTGGCCTCACACAGCCTTCTCCTGTCTAGCACGATCAGGAGAAGACACAACAGAAAACTGTATGTTAGGCTTTGATTTTGAGCTATTTTTTACTAAGTTGTAAATGGTACTACAACAGACTTTGTGTTGCCTCCCATAAACGGAGCTTTCATTTTGGTTTGCGTTTGTTTGGACTGGATGTCAGCATCAACAATAAGGCCATTTTGAGTCTGTTGCAAAGTTGGGGAGAAAATAAATATAAAATAAGATTTATTCCTTCTTGGAGCCAGGTTTTGAATATTGAAAAAAGCACCACCAATCAGAGAAAAAAAGTCAACATGTAAAATCCTGTTTCAACACTGGTCTCCTCCAGCGCTATGAGAGGAGAGGTGCTTCTCTTTGCCAAATGACAGATGCTCTGACTCAGGCTGAAGGTGAAATGCAAATCCTCCAGGGAGCCCAAACCACCCCTGTGCTTGAGGAAAATTTAAAGATATATTCTTTAAGGAGAAAAAAAAAATCAATCCCAAAAACAAACCCCCACCTTTAAGAAGAGGCTTGTCAATACATTGATAGCCCAAAAAACCCAAACCCATAAGAAATTGGTGTACTTAACGATTTCCCCAAATTTAGTAGGGTTTGTAGTCAAACTTCTATAAAAACATTTATCTGTGACCATCATCCTAGCCCTCAGGTTTGACATCAGAAACGTTGTCTCTATCAGAGTAATTTGGCCCATTTTATTTACAGCTCTTAATACAGTCTTGGGTTTTGGGTGTATCTTAGCATCTCCAGTTATTCACTAGTATTAATATATATTTCAGTCTAGCTGTGTGCTATTCCTGCCTGGAAAAGAAAATGGCAAAAACTGTGCACTGATCACCCACAATCATTCAGGAAACTGATACATTGCAGTGAGGAGACATTAGAATTTTTGCATAAATATTCATACATGCTGTTTGCACTAATTCAAAAGCTCTCTGCATATGTATCTCAAATTCCTCATATTGATTCCTACCCAACGTAATATAAATTCTTGATAACATCTCAAGACTGTGACTAACACACATCAAATGAGGTACACATGGTCATAAATTATCTTCTTGTTCATCTGCCTTGTAAAGTTTAAACTATCACATTTCTATCTTACACTTACAGTGGAAAACAATAAAAAATGTATTGACTATTAAGAATTATTGGTAAGGAAAACAAACCAAACCAAAATATTTCAATGACACTCTTTAAAACATCCCATTCTGAAGAGTCAGTAGAAAAACAAGTACAGAAAAGGGCAACAACGACCACCAAGAGTCTATAATGTCTTTCTATGAACAGCTAGTGAAGTGTCAAGGGCTCTTACCAAGTAAAAAGATGACAGAGGAAATGCAATAATCGATTATAAAATCAGAGGCAGGACAATAACCTGAAGAGGGGATGACTACTGATTATGTCTTACTGTGAGAAAAACAGGGCATCAAGACAAACAGGAGACAAGTTAAAAATAAAAGCTGTACTTCTTCATTCAACATGTAAACGCACAGTACCACAAATGTAGTACCACAAAAATGTACATGGTTCAGAAAACAAGAAAATTAATGGTGAAAAAGAAATCTATCTTGTCCTACTGAATACAAAGAGATGACATCTGATTCATGAAGTACCTGATTCACAACTTCCTGGAAGCTGGGAGGTGATAAAAAGTGAACTATCACTACATTCATATCTCATTTACTTTCACTGTCAGTCTGAATCAGTGTGGGCATACTACTTATTTTCCTGTTACAGAGCATGTCCTGCCATGTTTCTTTTCAAAGTTGTCAGAAAAAATAGTAGTACATAGCACCTTATATCCTCATGTGTACACAATCCTCCAGAGTTAGGTGACTGCAATTCACTCTGCCTGAGGCTGTTTTCAAAGTTGTTTGATCATCTCTGGTGCAATTCTATACTGTCCCTATTAGACAGACATGTCAATTTCACTAACTCTTTCAGGATACACTTGTGGATCTCACTTTTGACATAAAGATATGAAAAATACAAAATTATAAATTGAATTGTTGCTCATTTTACTTTGCATGTATAAAACAGACTTAAGTGAAACAAAATATTTTTAATTAAGGAATCAGTATATGCAAGGAGTGTAAAGTCATTTACTGAAAATAAGCTCATTTGGAGGTTATTTGAATGCACAAGCATTCAGCAGTCAGACATACACAGTCCTAAAGCAAAAAAAAATGTGTCTTTTTACCCCAAACAGTTGAACAAACTTAATTCTCTAACACAATAATTTAGTACCAGTACTTTGTTTAGAAAAAAAACTAAAATCATTTCAACAATGGTGTGAATTCACTAACTCATAAAATTATTAAGCAAGGCAAAGTCTTGCAACTGAATGGAGGATTTTTACCTTTGAGTTTGCAAATCCTTTGACCTTTACAGTCATGAGCACTCAGTCATGGAAGAAAAAAGCAAAATAATGTGAGTATTCTGAATGGTTTTGCTATGCTCCCTCAGGGACACCTGAAATGCACCTCGTGATATTAATTTATTTCTCTTTTTGTTTGTCATAAGCTTATGATCTGCAGCTAACACAAGCGAGTCAAAAGCAGCAGAATCAGACAATGACAATAAGAGCTGCCATCTCTCACAAGATACACACCTTTGTAGGTAACACTGTGACTTTCATTCAAAAGCTATAACAATTGAAATATAATTAAATGTTTCAACAGCATGATGGCATTGTCAGCTTCCAACCTGACAAACCTACAGTCCAGGACATTACAAGGTTGGAATTTTACTGAAACCACAATTTAAAATGCTTTCAAAAGCTTTCTGCTGAGACATTGGCTAGGTGTGATAGAGTGAACTGTTAAAGAAATGGGAAAAGAAATATGCAGAATGATATGGAAGATAAATTTTCTTTTCTGAGGGTACCCATGACTGTTTTGAGAACAGCACAAGTATTAGCATCTGCCTACTCATTCTTGCACCAGGGAATTCTTCTGCAAATTGTGTTACAGTACAGGGGAGGACTGTTTTTCATTGGAAAAGTGAAAATTTGGAGAAGCAGCAAAATAAAATGAAATATATTTGATTTATAACACCCCAAATTGTCCAATTTCTATTTACCACACTTGAATGACAAAGAAGAGGCAAGTATAAAGAAGGCAGGAATAAGCAAGACTGACAACATAGTAATAGGGAACCTGTGAATTCTGCTACAGTCTATTTTCAAATTAAGGCCATGTCTCCCCTCCTCTTTTTTACTGTCCAAAAAAATGTTGAATTTCAGTTAAATGTATTGCTAAAATATATTACTAACCCTTTACATGTTGTTCAATAATATGAAATAAAGGCAGATTGGATGACAACTAACATAGGTGAATTCTCTTCCTACTTCCTTCACAATACCACAGTGATTTAATGGCTATGCCACACACTTTAAGCAATCTCACCTTCCTGTTATTTTGCTAATGAGTTTGGTATCCTAAAAAAGCACTCATTTATAGTAGTTCAAACTTTAAAATAAAATGCTTCAAAGTAGAACAGAATTGAAATCTACCGCCGTCTACTTCAATATTCACTATTTCAGGGAACAGAAAACTATTGCCATTTCTGAGTGCAAAGAGGACAATGAGGAGTTCAAATGATCTTTTAAAAAATCATGGCAATCTGTAATCATAGAATGGTTTGTGTTGGAAAGGACCTTAAAGATCATCAAGTTCCAACCGCCCTGCCATGGGCAGGGACACCCTCCACTAGCCCAGGTTGCTCAAAGCCTCATCCAGCCTGGCCTTGAACACCGCCAGAGAATCCACAGCTTTCCTGGGCAACCTGTTCCAGTGTCTCACCACCCTCATAGTGAAAAATTTCTTCCTAATGTCTAGTCTAAATTTACCCTCTTTTAGCTTATACCCATTACCCCTTGTTCTCTCACTACACCCCCTGATACAGAGTGCCTCCCCATCTCTCCTGTAGGCCCCCTTCAGGTAC
>VZTO01025077.1:503-37217 GCA_013400615.1 Syrrhaptes paradoxus | reverse complement strand
TGCAGGACCTTGCACTTGGCCTTGTTAAATTTCATGAGGTTTGCATGGGCCCACCTCTCCAGCCTGTCCAGGTCCCTCTGGATGGCAATGCTGAAGCATGTTGCAGTCTGACGATGTTTTATAACAGAAGGACCTTTCATACAAGGTAATAATCTGCTTTCAAGAAGGGTAGACACTGCTTACATCTATTTGTCTTGTATTTCAAAAGTATATAGCAAAAGCACAAATGTGTCCCAAGAGCAACTATACAATACTGAACACTCATTTGAACATTTAACTAGGTTTTTGGGTTAGTGTATAGAAGTCATATGAATGACAGATTTTTGGTGTTCCACAACAGTGGATCATCAAAAGCTATTTCTTTTCACTTTAAAGCATGCTGCCTTTTGATTTCCTCACTAGATGAGCAGCTGATGACCCAGCACTAGTGTTCCAGAGACCACTTGCCTGCCTCTTTGCTTCCTGTGCAGAACAGAAACCCCTGCAGATGTACAGGGTCTGTATCAAAGAATTTCAAGACAGAGTGTTGCTGATTTACAGCTAGTTTTCAGAAAACAGCACACAACAGGCTTGCAAACCACCACCAATTTGATTGCCATTCATGGTGCATGACACTGTCCAGCACTTTTATTAGGAGTGCACTACCATAGGTTTATGCATGCAATGAGAAATCTCTTGCTTGCCCACTTAGCACATCCGATCTGCACTGCAGGAGAGGCATTGGCAGGTGGTACTGGTGAGACTAACTGTACTAAAATAAATTTTTTCTATTAGTTAACTCAAGTATGCAACAACTCTAGTTCACTAGCAAATCAAAACACACAGAGCAAGAATAAGTTAATTTGTATGTTTCAAAACTTGGGTATTACAACCAAAATATAAGTATAGTTGGAAAATCAAATTTATCCTGGAAATAAAAGTTACAATACAGGAATCTGGAGTATATATCATACTCTTTTCCTACCCAAGGCATAGAAGACAAAAAAATGAAATAAGTACAAGCTAGTAGACCACTTGAGAATTTGATTTTTGAGTAGGTAGGATCTTGATCTGCTCCAAATGCCTTTCTGACCTCTAAGAAGAAAAGGTAGGTTCAGCCTTTAACACACATGAGTCTCCAGAGAGCCAACAGGGTACAATGTCTCATGACTCATCTAGCTCCAGTGGCAGGACAAAACTTTTAAGAGGTGGTCCCATGAGGTCACACTCCAGTCTTGTAAAGCTGGTCATGCTCTCTTTAAAGAAGAGCATGCCATGGAAACAGACAAAAAATGCAAACCCACAAGAGATGTTAGATTTCCATATTTGGTAATTCTCCTCTTTTTGATGCTCTGTGATCCTGATGAAGGTTCTCAGCTCAAGTGCTTTGGGGTTCCACTAAAACCTTCAGCTTATCACTGCTGGACAGTACAGTGCTCTCTCCACCACTTCTCTCTCCACAGACTTTCCATAAATTTGTCTCATCAGCAAAAGAGTGCAAATACTATTTGATGGCTACAACCAGGAGGTACATATGTGCTAACTGCTTCCTGTCAGGAATGCTATTCTGTCTAGGATATGGCAAACAGCTACTGTCTCTTTTTGAGCAGCAGAACAAAAAAATTGGCTTGTCTAGGCCATATGAGCTGTCATGCTTTACATCCTTATGTTTTATTTCCTTCAGCCTTCAAATGCTGAAAGGGTTTTTTATAACCGATTCGTCACCCACTAATCCTAGGAGATAAAAAAGCATTGTTTCCGTGAATCCGGTAGTAAGAACATGGAGTGAAAGTAAGAGATTCTCAGATCAGAATCTAGAAAATATTTGTCATATGCTCTAATAGAATCTGATCTGGATTCATGAAGATATATATATATACACATATTTACAGATCTGACCTTAGACCAAGAGAACTGAGGTGAACTTCAGTCAGCCTCCCTCTGCTATTACATTTAAAAGCACAGCAGAACACGTAATGTTAAATTAGGCATATCTGCCAAAAAAGATACAAGTTTTCACTCAAACAATGAGTTCCAGGGCCAAACGCAAGAAAACAACCCAACTTAAGCTGAAAATGACTGATTTATCTTGAGAAGTACTTTTTGTTTAGAGCACTTACCATTCCTTCTGTAGCATTACTGAAGAAAATTTTATGCAAGGTTTCAGTCTGATGCTAAATGCAATAAAATTAGAATCTGAGGGACCTAAACAAAGCAGTCAGCCAAACATCACAGTATTATTTTGACCATTTGCATTGTGTCTGGCTGAAATGGAGCTAGCATCCCCACAGCAGCCCTCACAGTGCTGAGGGTTGCATGGGCAGCCACGAGGGTGTTTATAGCACATCTTGGGAGGGGGCGGAGCCGGGACAGCTGACCCGGATTGGCTATTCCAGACCATGTGACATTAGCTCAGCCATAACAGGCAAGGGAAGGGAGGAGGAGGGGGGTATTTGTTACTGACCAGCTGCTACTGAAGCTCTATCTCATGGGAAGCAGAGAATAACATCATTGTTTTGATTTTATTTCTGTGCTCGGCCTTCGCCTTTGCTTTAATTAAACTGCTTTTTTTCTTGACCCACAAGTTTTTCATCTTATTCTCCCCTCCTTTATTTTGCTGAATGGGGAGTGATAGAGGGGCCTGGTGGGCACCTGGCATCCAGCCAAAGTTAACTCACAACGCTGTTGTCAAATTTAAGTGATTTATTGATTATATTACTGATACCGTAAAATTATGAAAAGTTTCTAACGCAAAGGACATTTTTATGAGTCCTTTTGTAGGTGCTATGGAAGTTTCTGTAGAGAAGTTGTTTTTCAGAAACATTTCTAATAATGAGACTGGAACTTTGTAGTTGACTCTATTCACTGGATAAGTTTTACACAAACATACGTGTAGGAACTGACAAGGTTTGTTTGAGTCCTCACACACCTGATGAATCCAAATTCTCATCTTTGTCTCTGTAGTACACAAACCAGGCATTTATCTAAAAGTAAGCAGATAAGCCTTTTACTTTTCCTCTGTATCTTAGGAAGGCTCTTGGGGAATGAAAAATTTTCAGATAGGACGTTTAGGTGGGGACACATAAACAGAGAAGTCACACAAATAGAAAGATTGGGAAAAAATAAATATTCAGTAGTTCCCAGCGAAGGAACCTTCCTGGAAGTGACAAAGTAACTCATGTCTCCTTAAAAAGTCAGTCCTCAAAGACTGCCAAAGGAAAGGAGAACTAGACTCTATCCCATGTGTATCCTATATGCCAGTTATCTTGCAACTATGCTCTACACACTTACAAACACTTAAGAAAGAGCATCTTGAACAATAAGTTCAGATGCACTTGTTTACTTATACCTTCTTGACACTTGAAGAATGAAAGTGCAGACAAGGAATGCAGAGATGGAATTCTAAAAATAAACTAAAGGATAGACTGTGGAACATATAGATATAGACAGTGAATTAAAATTCTCTGCTTCACAAGCAAGTACTAGAAGAAAGTTCAGCTACCACTCAAAAGATCATAACCTACACTCAGTACAGATTCGAATATAAATAATCGAGCATTTCAGCATATCAAGAAGTCAACAAGACCAAGGCAGTAAACTGTGGAAGAGCGCTGTTTCTGTTCATTTGGCTCCATTGCTTTCTATTTTCAAGGAAATATTTGAAAATATCTATAAGTTACTCTCATCTTAGGTTCAGCATTGCTTTCTTATCTTTATGAAGGTCAGTTAGGGCCAGCAGTACATCAATGTGAAAGACATATTAAGATTAAAGGAGAAAAATTTCACCAGCTGGTGAAGCTGAGATGTACTTAGTGAGCAAACAACTCAAGCACAGAACAAATTAAATATTTATTCTGAAAATATCAGACTAGTCGGGCACTTAAAAAACAAACAGTATGACAATATGTTTAATGTGATCCAGGGACTGAAAGAAAGATGAAGCCCTTGTGCATTTTAAGTCATTTTGGGGTGCATTATAGGAAAGTCACTATCTGTGGCACAATAAGTGATTTTTTTAAACACTTATTAAACAGGCACTGAAGTCATCCACTTTATCGTAAGTTTTTTGTGATGGCACTATGTGCTACTAGGCACTTCACATGTACTTCCCAGTACCAAAGCCACATTTACTTAGTGAAATTAAATTCTATAACATTCTTGAGGCAGGAAGAGTTTAGTTTCTCTCATTTTCCAGATCTTTTTTGTGTAATCATGGGAACACAAGTCAATCATATGGTAAGGAAAGATATTTGTCAAAAGCATAGAATTTTTGGCATAAAGGCAAGGATAATTACAGAATGGTTATGAGGAAGGGGCCAACTGTTCTGAATACACATCTGTACCACTGAAAAGGATTTGTAAGTGCCTTTCACATTAATAAACTATTTTATTCTGCTTGCTTTTCCTAAAGTGAAATATACACTGCTAAAGAAGACTGTGTATCCTGCTGTTTGTTCCAAGTCTGATAAAATTTTAGCTTTGCATTTCTAATTTTACAGGGTGAGACATTTGGATTCCCTGGATTTTAAATGTATACTTCAGTCATCAGAGACCAAACAACCTAAAATTAGTACAGGTCTTCCATAGCACCCAGTAGAAAGCAGCTATGACTCTCACTATGAAGTCTTACTGAGCTTTTTCTACCATATTATTTTGGAATAGCATTTCAGAGAACTCTGTTCTATTGTAGAAAATTTTGCTAAGCTTTGTTACCTGAAAGATAAAAAGTTCTGTTTATTCCAGATATATGTGAAAGTTTAAAGTAATTAAAATTCAACAGGAAATTTAACTTTTATACATAATAACCATCCATCTACATGAATGCACTATTTCCAAAAGATGCCTAAAAATGTTTAAGCAACAGTGTTCTTAGTCATTGCTAATCACGTTAACTGGAACCAGAACAGATTTGGGGAAAGGAGGGAGAGGAAATTATGAACAGTTTGGAGACTCTTTTGTCATATTCTGATACAATTGGCTTCATAAGTATCCCATTTCCTCCCACCTTAAAAAGTGTTGGTTTTTTGTGTTTTTTTCTCATCATAGCATTCATGAATGTTAGGTTTCCAAGCAGAGCCAGCTGGTTTTCCAAGAACAGATTTTTCAAAAAGCGAACTCTCTTTAAGGTTAGTATGTTTTAATAATTAATCTTATTTCACTCACTTCTTTCTCCCCTGCTTTTTATTATCATATTAACAACTAAATATTACCCAAATGCAAAGGAGAAAGAAAGATTTTTATTTTCTGTATCAAGAGATAAAAATTAGAATTCACCTCTCTAAGACTGAAAAATTTGAAATTGATCATATAAAAAGAAAGTGTTTTAAAAATTATTGTAATTTGGAGACAAAGGCTAAGTACGAATTCACAGGAATTAATTTAATGAAATATTTTGTAATAAATTAACAAAATTTTAAACCAAATACCCTGACACCAGACCTGAACTGTCCTGAATTTAATGCCCAGAGCATGGTCCACTTAAATTAATATTATCTGAAATTACATTGGCTTCTTGAGTCATGGTGGATTTTTGTCTAAAGCTTTCACACTACATTTGCAGTTCTTCTCCAGTTCAGACGTACTTAACACACTGCAGTGACGTTATCAGAAATTTCTGACCTTGCAGATTATGCATGAAGTGTAAGAGTGTGAAAATGCCAAAAAAAAAGGAGGATATCTTCTTCCAAACCTTAACTGATGCTATGATGCAATTCATAAGAATCAACACATCCAGGCCCTCTTACAGACACACAGATTCTAACAGTGTTGCAAATATATTTAATAGGATGAGATTGAAGATGTAATGTCCCCTCTGAATTGGTATAAGCGTAATTGCAACTAGGAGTTTCTAAGATTGCACAAGTAGTTTCCATAGTGACTGATTTTACACTGGAATGTAAAACATCCTCTTCACCTGTGTTATTTCTGCTTTGGAGTTTAATATTTAGGAACATTAGGAAGAATGTGAATAGCACTGAAGCTGTAGCACAGGTGTATGCTTACTACCACTGAGGATAACATTCATTTAGAAGGCTTTTTATTCAGATATTCTCAATATCAGATCTTATCTTAATTGAGTTACCTTCAAAAAAGTGAACTTTGGAGTTCCCCCTTCTTTTGCACTTGAGCTCCACAAGGATGCTCTTTATGTTAGAGAGTGTGACTGTTCTGCGTACAGGTCCAGTCATTTATTTCTGGGCAAGCCTTAGTGCTATATTCAGTGATTCTCCCTCTGAAATTTGCTCATTCCTTAAGCACCACTAAAAACTGTTTCTGTCTTGCCTTATTACCCACACAGAAAAAATACATGCTTTTGTGCTCAGTTCTCCACTTTTTCCTTGGGTGTCTTTTGGATAGATCTTCTTGCATCATTCTACTTGCATTGTTCCTCCTTCACCTCTCACCTTTTACATACCTGCCAAATTTGAAACACATCCTTTCAAATGTTGTTTCTAAGCATATTACTCTCAAGAGACTTTGGTAAACATCATTAGCTTCCCTATCAGCAACTTAACTTTCAGTCATTTTTCATACCTTATAAGCCACTCCTTGAATGACTTAGCAAATGTAAACCCAACAAAACTAAAACCCAGACTCTTCCTGTAACCCCAATAAACAAACCTCTCTTTTTTCTTTCTTTTATTTCCTAGTAAAATAGCCCTGTAACCTACACTATATTATTCTTTGGTCTTTTTTTTTTTTCATAGGAATGGGAAGATGGCCTTCCCAGTATGAGTGCCAACTCCTCTATATCATTCAAGCAGAGCCATAAAAGTTGATTTACTAGTCTATTCCTGTCAATGCCTTGATTGAAGAGTGCATGTACATTCATTTCAGCTAGATCACATACAGGTACTTTCCCATCCCTTTGTTAGACTTTAACAGTTGTGGTACGAAGTTGGCCAGTACATTTCAGATAGCGCGAGTTTCTGAAAATTCATTAAAGTTTTAGATAGAGTTAGAACTTGATTCAGCATCAATTTAATTTTGTTCTTAAAAAATAAGAATGTGTTGTTCTAAAATAAGAGATCTTTATACTGTCATAGCCTGATTATGGTTAATGTGTGGACAATGCCCTATCTCAACCACAATAACAATCATATTAAAATGTTGCGTAGTCCTAAAGCCTTGCTTCCATTCATGCAAAGCTTAACTGATATTTAAAATTTGTGTCCCCAAAGCATTCTATTAGATTTTAGTATCCTAAATATGTCACACAGGTTCCTATTGTCCCAAAGTGGCTGTAGAAACAGAATGTTCTTGAACACAGTTTAACAGGTCCCTCTTAGACACATGCCAGTGTTAATATCCTGCACACATGGAAAATATGCTAATTAGGGGAGTATGTACCAAGTAAGATAATTCAGTTGCATTGCATAAAACATGTTCCAAGAGAAGTATTATTTAAATAAGGTTCCAGATAAAACATCAATGAAAATAAACCATTAAAACAACTGCTATGTTTTCTACTTTTACTGAAAACAGATATTCCTCTTCTATTATCTCTCAATCTTATTTTCTGTAATGTCTTCCTTCATATAGTCGATGTACTAGTCAACAAAGTACAAAAAGGCCCAGAATAACCCATATGATGGGTAAAAATAAAACGGGAAATGGGATAGTAAAATAAAACAAAAACCAGAGGGCTCCCAGCTCACCTTTTTTAAGTTGGCTCCATTGAACTATTTTTACTCCTATTTTTTCTTCTTTATTCTGAATACTAAGTATGTCTTTTGCTTTAGAACAGAGTAATAAGACTTAAAGAAAAAAAGAGAGAGGAAATTGGCAGAATAGCCTTCTTTGCCTCTGATCTGCATTCTCCTTCTTAGACATTATTATTTTCAATGGTTTTCCTTCACTATACTTTACCAGTTTAGTGTTATTAACCTGCACCTTCATCTAGTCTTAAACTTTTCCTGTCCTGTCCAGCCTCTTCATGTATTCTATAAACTGTTTAATTCTGCCTTTCTCTATCTTCTAAGCATGTTATTTCTGCAGTCTAGCTTGTCTGTGGAGGTCTACTCTAGGAAGTCTAGGTTTATGAATAAGACAGGATATTTCTCTTTCTTTTCTGGCTCTCTAGACAACATTCCTAGAAGAGTACTTCCCTTCTTAAGTATTAGAATTATTCTCAATGTATGTTGAGAATTTTTTTTCCAAAACTTGTACCCACTAAACAGTTTAAATTCTGTTTAGTTATACAAATAAACTAGCAGAGAACTGGGCTGAAAAGACCCTGAAAGTCCTAATGTTCAGAACTGTTTGATCTTCTGTGGTGTCAGACAGAAGTATGGAACTGTGTGTCAGAGAGAGCAGCTAGCCAAAGGATATTTTTCTTCACAAGTATCTCTGTCAATTCAGATAGCATAGGTATTTTCCTTCTTCCTTCTGTTAGTCATCTACAACCTTTTGAAGTATAGGAAAGGACATCTACATCTGTTTATTATTCTAATCATGAACGGTGTGGATGTTAAAAGGTAGTTAAGGACTCACATTTCTAATTCTACACCTCTCATGGGGATCGGTGATTTCTTCTGTCTGGCAGCACCATCAATTTTATTCAGTAAAAAGAAGAAATATTGAAAAGTATGAAGGAGATAGGGAAATAAAATACATTAATCGCTTGTGGTCATGATGAAATGCCTGGGCATTCTCAGTTTAAGCATTAAATGTTTACAAAAGCCCTCTTCTGCTCAGAATTCTTCATGTGTTCTGGCACAGCACAGAAAAGGCTGCCTCTTGCCTGCTCAGCTAGGTCATAAAGCACCAAGTTGAACTAATGACTGTATAATACTGCGACTAAATCAACATTCCTCAAAGGTGTTTGATGAGAAGGAAGTTCCCTCTCCCTGGTGAGACACTGGAACAGGTTGCCCAGAGAAGCTGTGGATGCCCCATCCCTGGAGGTGTTCAAGGCCAGGCTGGATGAGGCTTTGAGCAACCTGGTCTAGTGGAGGGTGTCCCTGCCCATGGCAGGGGGGTTGGAACTTGATGATCTTTAATGTCCTTTCCAACCCAAACCATTCTATGATTCTATGATTCTGTTCCCTTTTGCGATTAAAAGAAGTTAATAATGTCTACATTCTCTGTTGCAATCCCTTCCAAGCAGGACAGATACCACTTTTTCAGGCTCCATTTGTGAAATAAATTTAATTTTTCTTTAACTATTTTACGTCCTTTGAAACAATGGGCTGTGCCTAATCTCAAACTATTTTGCTGGATTAGAATCTGTCTGTGTGCTGCTGATCAATCTGTGAAGATTTCCATATGTAAAGGGTAACTTCATCTAACAGTTTTCTAATACTTGACGTTTTGTCTGCTTTGGGGAACAGATGTTGCAAGTGAGAAAAACTTATTGATTTGATGTGTCCTGGGTTTTCCCCTTGTCTTTTAGTTTTCTTTTTGGTTTTCCTTCTGGCACTCTTCTGCTTCTATTACCCTTCTTTGTCATTTCTTGCTCATGCTTGCTGTATTTAACTTTCTTTTATGTATAATGCATGTAGCATGTAATTCGTGTTTAATTAAGAATTCCTGAACTATTTTTTTTTTTACTAGATGAAGAAAAACTCTCTTGCAAAATACGACTTCACAACAGCTGAGAGGATATAATTTAGGCATTAGGAAAGAAAAAGTGACAGAACTCAGCTGAGTGAATAAGTGACTTTATTTTTAGTATTGTGTATTTATTTAATATTTTTAGTATTGTGAACAGTTCCTTAAATTGTGAATCTTATAAACATATGACAGAATACCCAGGTGTGCATTGTAAATTATACCTGAGAAGGAACAATTATTTAACTGTAGCTAAAAATTAAATCCAACCCTAAGTTTTATAGAACTCCGGTTTATATCAAAATCTAAATTACTTCCCCAGCAATAAAAACCATATCACACTTTTTTTTCCACAGGTATACACCTCTCTTCTAGAAGAAAGACTTGATATTGTCACTGAACTAAGCGTCTGCAATTTTAATTAGTTTCAATATCTTTATTTCCAAGGACATAACCTTGGCAGATCTCTGTGCCAGACTACTACTTCTATACTAGCACTGTGATGCATTCAGACTGATAGCTGACCTAAATCCAGAGCAAAATCCTAGTGATTCGTACACCTGAATGTGAAGTGACAAATACTAGCCCATCCCTTAAGAGCCTTTGGGTGCCATATTTACCTGATTAAATGGGAAGATAGTACCCTAGAATGTCTGGAATCATGCCATTCTTGGCAACCTACAATTCAAGAAGAGAAAAATAATGAAAACCAACCCATTTCTTGTATAATGGCATAAATTCTTCTTGGTAGTGGACTTAACAGTGAACAATAGATTTCTTGACACTGTCTGGAGAAGGGTTAATCATGTTTTGGTGAAGGGTATCACATGTACCATTAGCCAGCTTGCACATAATGTTTATGGCAGAACCCGAGAGGTTCAGAAAACGTGTGCTAGACATCTTCTAGTGCATGTGGGTTGCAGTGCTCACTGTTTGAAAGACCTGGGAATGGCATTACTATCCAGTGATGTTTTCACACTATTCAGTACCCTTATCCTTTATAAATTTAGGTTAGTTACTTGGCCAAGATTTTCACCTGGGGAGTATTGCTTTCTCCCCAGGCTACTTGTCTCCACAGGTTATTTGTGAATGTCTGCAGTGTGTATTCATGACTGCTGTTGCAATTTTTTACCAATCAAGCATTCAATGAAGTCTAATACACTGTTCACTTAGGAACTGAACTACTATTTCATAGATGTGCAGACTGTTACTGCTTGAATAAGTGCCTACTATCCTTCAGTATCTGTATCTCCTTGACTGGTGGAACCTCTTCACTACTGCAGATAAAAAACAAACAAACAAAAAAACCCCAAAAACAAAACCCCCCACAAAACCAAAGAAAAACCAGTAAACTTTTTCAGATTGGTGAGAACTTCATCAGCTGTCTGCTTTTTTACAGAAAATCTTTATCAAAACACCAGAGTAATGCAGACTTGCTTAATTTTCTAAATTAATAGGAATTTAGCAAGACTAAGACATTAAAATAATTTCAAAAGCACGAAGAAACACATAGGAATTTTTCAGAGTGTGCAGTTTCTCTTCATGAAAGATATTTCAAGTATGGCAGAAGCTGTCACTTTGAATCACATTTTAAAAATTTCCTGGATAGAACATACTGTTTGTCTTTGAGAAGTGTGACAGCCACAGAGAGACAATGGCAATTAAACAAGAAAAACCTTTCAAGGAACACATCTCAGGGTGATATAAAAGATAAAAGTAGACATCAGCAGTCACCTTCTCATAGTAACATTCTTCCTTGATAAAACTACAAAGAAATTCATGCCTTATCAATACAAGGGACATAGAAGAGATCATTGCACTTCAGTAAAATGCTTGAAAAAGCACCCTGTAAATATTAGGCAAAGTATTTATGATGAAGGAGTAACTGATTAACAGGAAACAATAAGAGTTTATGTAAAACCCGTGTGTCAAGGGGAAAGTTATGTAGCACCTATTGGCTTTGTTGCAATGAATGTTTTCATTAACTATTTGGTCATAAAGGTAAGAGCTCCCTGATACCACCTGTTAAAAAAAGCCAGGAGACACCATCACTATGACAGGCAATGGATTATCATGCAGGAACAGCTTGATAACAAAGGAACACGTCCTTGCTCTAGATATTAAGTAACTTGGGAGATGACATAGGAAGTAAAAGAAAAGAGAAAAATGAGTCCACGTTTTCATCATACAGAATCTGGATGATAAGGTGATGTTAACATAAAAACTCAAGTATAGTCCCTTGATTTTTCAGGAAATTTATTTCTGTAGAAAATGGAATGGAAAAGATGAAAATAATTACACACAAGTACAGGGAAAGTGATGAAATTAGACAGGTTTTCTAATGGCCTAGAGAAGATCAGAAGAGAAAGGGATGAGAGTGTGTGTTATTACTCCATACTAATTAGTGGGTCTAAAAATAAGTGAAAGAAAAGAGATACTTGAACTGAAATACACTATTTGTAACCAGACCAACAGAATCAAGACAGCCATGGATACATTCAAACTGAAAATTAGAAAATAGCTTTCAGCTGTCAGCAAAGAGAAACCATTAAACAGCTTTTCAAAAGAAACAGGAGGAACCCAGCCCTAACTGGTTTAAGAGATACTCTTGACAAGTTTCTGAGACATTTTAGGCTACAGTCAACAAAGAACAAATGTTAGAAAAAATCAGGACTTCCCTATGTAAAAACATTTCTTCAGTTTGGATGGGAAAGAGACAAAAATTGCAATAAGATGGCAGCTGTTATGAGGCCATATTTTCCTTGATCTTTCTGCAGAAACCCTGGAGATGGTTTGACAAAAATCCTCCCATTGTTTGTTGTAGACAAGGAACATAGATGCTTATGATCTTTTTCCTCTCAGTAACATTGGCCTTTACAGATAACAGAACACCAAATATCATCAGGTAAGGAAAAAAAAAATAAAAAAAGAGAGAGAGATCATATTTCTGAGTGGCATGCACACCAACTAGTAGTCTGTTAGTCATATTTGAATATGCACATATGTATACTGAACAGCTATAAACTACCTTCTAGCACAGTTGAAATTTCAGCAAAACAAGAAAAAAAAAATTGCCCCTTCCAGCAATTTCTTAAAAAACCTAGCAACAGTATTTACATTTGTAACATCTATCAAAATAATATTTAAAGAACAGATTTATGATTCTATAAATTCCCTAGAACCAGTATTAATGCAGAATAAATTAACTAAATACGGTTTTGTAAAAGAAGGTATATTTTTCAAGAAATTTCAGAAATGTTAACTAAAACTGAAGCAGTTTGCTGATTTGCTAGCTTCATAAAAGCAAACCAACTAGACAGAGTAAAATTTTAATAACTACCAAACTGAAAAAAAACAGAAGTGACTTGCCTTAAAGTTCAAAATAATAACAAATACCTTACTTTTTCCTTTGAAATACAACTACCAGGTATGCCAGGACAGAACACGGACTTATAATTGGGCAAGACCATTCTTCTTTAAGTTTCCAAAGTGGAAGCATGCGTAGCAATCACATAATACCCCAATGGAATAAACTTCAAATATTCTGAGTAGGATGGTATGCTAAATTTGAAATACTCTAAAGGGAACCTGACTTTAGTGTTGTTAATTCTCGATTTGCCAGAATGGTTGAATGAACTATTAGTTTCAAATTTTTACATTGATATTAACTGGGTTTTACTGAAGAAACACCATTACATAATACTGTAAAAGACTATCTGATCTACTGAATACTGAAGATTATAAGAAATGCAAGTTCCATTAATCAAAATCTAATGAATGACAATGTTGTAGTGAGAACTGATTTAACTTTTGTTTCTTTTTCCACAAGAAAATAATGGGAACACATTTATTTGGAGGATAAATTGTAGGGGAATTTTAATTTAGATGAATATTTTTACACTTTGATGTAGTTATCTACAGCTGCATCATTGGCAAGACTTTCTGATGGAAATCTAGATAACTGCAAGCAAAGTCTCAATATGCTTAACAAACTCCATGGTATGCAAATTACTCAGGAAGAACCTACATCAAGGGAATGCGAAGACTGAAAAGTGAAAATGCCTCTGAGCTCTCTTAAATCATCATCTCAGATTTACGCAGTAGAACAAAGAATTGAATTATATTATTGCACATATTTCCAGAGCATTAATGTCTTGATTAATGCAAAGAAAAGGAAGTTTTTCAGAAATGGAAAAGGATTTCACAATGAAGAAGGCTATTCTCCTTTATACCTTTATCCAATGATCTTACCAATAGATTTTAAAATAGCTCATAAGGGAAATTGAGCATTATTATTTCCTATTTCATACCTATGCAAACTGAATGATGAAAAAAAGGAAGTTTCTTGCCTAATGTCATCTCTTGTCAGAGGCAGTCAACCAGAAAACCTGGGTGCCAGCTTAAATTTCATACTGCAGAGACATGCCGAATTCAAATTAATTATTTATTTTAAGAAAAAGCTTTTAAAAATGTACTCTAGAATTCTTGTGGGCATTGAAGGCCACCTCAGAGAACCAAATTTTATCTCTGGTGACTACAGGGTATGTTTGCTGGCAATTCACTCAACCTGACGGTGACTTACTCCACACTTCTGGTGTTCATAGAATGATTTCTATGGCTGATTTCAAGAAGGACATGAACTTTTAGCTCTAAAATGAATCGCTAACAGTCTTTCATTTGCAAATTTGCAGTTGTTCCACTCACAAAATTATACCTAAGATCTGCCCCCCTTCTCTCAGCCACTCACACCTTTAAAATACAAATAACAGCCCATGTAATGAAGTAAAATGTAAACTCCTCAGAAACATCAAGGTCAATAAATAAATAAAAAAGCCATTACTCTTTATTAGATACTGGCCTATACTTACTTCCAGATTAATTTCCTTCAAATTCTCTCTTTACCTTGTACTGCTTCAACACTTTAACATAACTGGATTCACAGGGATTTGTTTAGAAATTCTACAAAAAAGTTCCAGATGTGGGATGAGCAAATTAAATGGTTTGCACACAACAGCTAACCTTCGCAAGTGGAGGCTGACCCCTGATTTCCATGTAAGCCCTAATCACTTCCCCTTATGTACATGGCACTCTTGTTTCAGTACCTTGTTTATAGCACGGGTGTGTAATGTTCTTTCTTTTAAAACAGCACACTGCATTCAACTTTTTACCATAAAAAATAACATTTCTGGAATTGCCCAATGCCTTTGCAAGGTGAACAGTAGCAAGTGGCCTGCTGTTCTTCTATGTTTAGGTACCCCTCTGCTGCAACATTCACAATAATAGAAAGGTTTTATTTGGGTTAGGGGATTATGTTTGATACAGAGGTAAATAATTTGATTTCCCTTATTATTAAACCAGAAAACATAGCAGTTTAGAGAAGTCTGAACTTACTATCAGCATTGCTAAAAAGAGACCCCTCCAACCTCCCTTTTCTTGTCAGTATCAGTAATAGTTTAGATGAAGTTGACATTTGTGTTCCAAAACACTCACATGAATCTTCTCCCTATGAGGTAATCTATTTCTATTACTTAACTTTGTGCGTTTTTTTTTTCACAAGAACAGCTGCAAATACTGTTTGCCATAAAGGAACATTTGAATTGTCAGCAGCAGTGAACAGTCAGAGGTAAGTTAGTGTAGATGCTCTGTGCATTAAATTGAACTGGGTAACTTTTCATTCCCTGTTCAAACTCTTGCTCCACTTTGACATTGTTCAACACCACAAAAAATGGTGGTGTATCAAAAATGCCCATTTTTTTTTATTATTTATTTACAAGCTGTTCATTTGGAAAAACACAACAATTCCTTTTTTTAAGGTAGTAAACTAACTCTGTATAAATTTTTTACATATATTTCCCAAGACTATTCTAAGATTCAAAAATGTGTTCATATGCTTTTTCTTTCTTGAGCATACTTTGTGCATAATTGTAAAGGGAGGATGCAGGGTGAAGTTCTGATTGTTGAAAAGGGTGAGGAAAATATTCTGGAGTGAAAACTAACCTGTCAGAGTTTTGAAACATAAAAATGTTTTTTAAAAAACTTTTCCTTATCAGTCCCTTGGAGTGATGTAAAATTTACACAACCATCACATTAAAGGAAAACCAAATTATAACATTCAAGGTCACTGAACCATCAGTTATTATTCAGGTTAAATGTACTCATTTGAGGGCTTAAACCTGATTTCTACAAAACTTACAGTTACAGTAAACAAAAAACCATAAGCAATATACAGATTTAAAAAATTAAAAATAATTTTTTTAAAGTACAAACAGATATGAGATTTCTCATCACTGTATCAGAATTCCTCATAAAAAAGTGCATTAATCTTTATACTATATCTGCAAGATTATAGAAAATGTTCTCCATCATATGAAATGAGATTCCAAATCCCCAAATGGTAAAGAGGTAGCCAGAATAAAATTTATCGAGACAGCATTTCCACAGCATTAATTTTGTACTTCTTTCTTCATTTAAATCACAAGTACTACACGTAACATTTTGCCTGCAGCCACGTTAGTCCTCCAATCTGCTTTCAGATTTTCAGAAGGAATTATCATTGTTTCACATTTACAAGCCCAGCAACGCAGAGAATCACAGAATCACAGAATCTACTGAAAAAACTGATCTCAGGATAAAACTGCCCTGCACATGATGAGCTAGGACATGATAAGTGGAAGTAGGTTGAACAAAAAAATGTAATTGTCAGAATTACAAATTACAGTGAGCATCATTTTCCACAATAAAATACCAAATCACAACCCGTACTACCAACAAGATGACCTCTGATAAACTTCAGGCTTTTTCTCTAAAGTTCAAGATGTGTCTCTGAATATGAAGGTCCTCGAAAAAACAATAAATTTTTACAATTAAGAGACTTGAAGAACCTTGGGGTTTGCTCACTCTCTTCTTCATGTATATTTAGCTCTCAGAAACAAAATACATGGTAGCCTTAGGGAAATGATTTTTAGTTTAAGTGATAACATTTTAGGAAACAAATATTTGCAAGGGAGTAAAACCTAGATCTTTTGAAGGCAATTTACAGAAAAGCTTAAAGGAACATCCCTAGCACTTTCTTACATTTTATGTTATTATCTACTTTTACTGAGATTATGCACATCCGATCTTCTGCCACCTATAACCATTCACTTCAGTCTGTCACAAACAATTTTGTGCAGACATAAATGTGAATCCTAATTGTGAAGGGCACAGTCAAATCTCTCTAATATCTTCTGGGAAGAATCTGCTTGAGGCACCAGGGAGCATTTCATTATGTCTACCACTGTGTCAAAATAATTAAGCATTGAACTAATTTTAGGAGTTTACAGTAATCATACCCATGTACAAGTGAGTATCTCCAAGAAGAAAAAAACCTGACATGTAAAAAATATATTCAGACCTTGTGCCATTACTGGTGTCCATCCTGGGAAATATATGTTCTAAAATGGGACGTGCGAGTTAGGTGGCGTGGGTTGACGGTTGGATTTGATGATCCTTGAGGTCTTTTCCAACCTTAACGATTATACGATTCTATGATTCTGTGATTTAGGCCCTTATCTCTTTAAATATTTTCACCCTTCCACATAAGATTTTTAGCCTTGAGAAGAGGTTTTAAGAAGATCCTAAGACATGCCATTCTATGATTCTATAATTCTATGCTCCTCTCTCTAACCAGAAAAACCCAACCAAATCAAAAGCTATCATAGGACATGACAGCGTGAGGGAGTTGCATGGCAGCTTCCCTTCAGAAAAGGACGCGGTGGCTGTGTTGCTGTCATGATCCTTTCTCTCCTGTTCTGTTCACTTCCATCCAACAATATTAACAGCTCAGTGACGATATGTTAAAGATGGCCTGTGTTTTACTTGTTCATGTAACCATATGACAGTTCTTTAAAGGGTGAGTAATGAATTTAGGTCTGGAGAGTGCATTGCATACTGTAATGAATTGAACATTCACAGGGAAGAGACATTTCAAAAGCGCAGAGGAGATACATGGCAGAGAGTAAGGGAGTGGCCAGCAAGAAGCTAGGCTGCAGCTTGGAAGTTAAAGTGCAGCACCTGGTAGACACACAGGTTTTACGGGTGACGGTGGGGAGAGACTTCCCTTGGAGACAGAAGACAGTGAGGAGTTTGCAGCTGCTGGAAGGTCTTGGCTACCCAGAGTGCAAACCTGAAAGAAAAGACCTGTCCCTGAAGTACACAGTGACTTGACAAATTTTATTTCTGTCAAGTTTTATTGACAAATCATTTATTGTTTAGGTACTCCTAGCTAGTAATTTTAAGTTCCATTTCTAACAAGTTGCCTGCTTGTATTTCTGCTAAAAAAGAAAAAATCCTGGCCTTTGACTTTAAAAGCTTTTCCAGTCTTTTAAGTGTATTAGCCTTATAAAAATGTACAAAAAACAAAATTTGAACATTTAACATTTAATAATAGTTCTATTAGAAGGGGAAAAAAAAGCAAGAAACAGTTTTGCTTCAGAAAACTGAATTGCTGTCTGACTTATAAGATTTAATTTCTTTATTTCTTGCCAACATTTCCCAGTGCTTTAAGATATTGAAAACAATATACCTTCCATAAATCTTACTTTTATTTAAATAGTTAAATATTCATACTTTTTAGAAATGTTTGGACACATACACAGAGATAACATATGGATGTCATTTCCTTTGGTAACAGAGTAGCTTCCTTCCTCTAGTGAGTTACGAGCAGCAACAAGTGACTTTCTGAACATCATTTAGCAGAAATTCACAGCTTTTTTTCAGATTACAGAGAAAACAAGCTATAAAGACTTTTACTGAAAAAATAATTAGAACAAAAGAAAGCACTACTAAGCGTAGTGTTTGCAGCTGTCAGTCCATCCAGAAATGGGCTTTTGATATTTGCAGTAAAAGCTTAGTCTTTGTCCCGGAAATTCTCTTAACGTTGCTCAAGGACCCAGTGGACATCATTTGCTATAGACAGCAAAGCTGTGGAGCTCTGTTGATGCTGTGCTGGTGTGATGGGTTAGCCCTTGGCTGGGGGCCAAACCAGACAACCACTCACACAATTCCACCCCCAATCCAAGTCTAGGGGAGAGAGTTAAAGGGGTAAAGGGAAAAAAGGACTCGTGGGTTGAGATAAGGACAATTTAATAACTAAACTACAATAATATTGAAAATAATACTATATACAAATATAAAAATGAGTGATACACAGTGATACTGCCCCACACCTAATGACCAAGGCTCAGCCTGTTCCTGGTTAACGATCCCAGAGAGGGGAGAGTCCTGAAACCACACTCACGATTCCCCCAGGCAGGGGGTGCACCGCTCCTGGAGACACTCATGGAATGGAGATAACAGTCCGAGCGTCCCAGACCGAGAGCTGACCGGGGTGTGGAGGGGGGAAGGCCTTGGGAGAGCAGCTACCTGGAGCGAGACGATCCAGAGCCAAGAGAGATACGGAAACCAAAGGGACCCGGAACAAAAAGGGCCAATCTTCCATAGGGTCATCACCTATATACAGGGCATGATGTGTACGATATGGAATAGATTATTGGCTACTCTGAGTTTCAATTCCCCCTCCCTGTCTGCAGGGAGCAGAGAAGCTGAAAGTATCTGACCTTGAGTATCCTGGAAACAACTGTAAACATCATTTTATCAGCTTTCTTCTGAGCACAAATCCAAAATGTAGCCTCTTGCTAGCTGTTATGCTTGCTACCTGTTTCTGCTTAACCCAGGACAGGTGGGTTCTAGCCTTTCTTACCATTGCTTCCTATGTAGCAGAAAACAATTTTCTCATCTTTCTCTTTTTTTAATTTTTTTTTTATTCAGCTATAGTCCTGTGATAGGCATACTGAGATAGTTACTTTTTCTGATCTCTCTTGGAAATGTGGAGAGAGTAGTGTGGAAGGAGGGAATGTTAGCTTACACAGTGCCTACAAAAGTATTTCAATATGTCAGGAATTCATTTCATGCAGACTTACATTTTTACCATTGTAGTACCATAAAAACCTAAACAGAACACATGTCCAAGGAGAAATTGTATCATTAACTGGTACATGTGAAAATTTGTAGTTATTGTCAGTTAAAGTCTAGGAATACCTAGAATCAGAATTTTTATATTTATATAATAAGAATCAGCTCTTATGAGATGGGACTCAGGGCTGATCAGCTCTGTTCATCAGTCTAAGCTCAGTCTGAAGAGTAGCCACAGAGATACAACTAACATTGCATTTAAGCAGGTCATGGGATGAACATATATATATATATTTTGAGGAATATAAACTTCCAGGACACAAAATTCAGAGCTCCTTTGTCTGACTACCTCAACATGTAACACAGTAAGTCAGGGTTTGCTCTGAATAATTTTGCAGAAACAGTAAGTGTTGTTGGACTGGAGGGGAAAAAAAGAAAAAAAAGCACCTCCACATCCTGCTGTATGACATAGGTGGCCCTGGTTAGTCACTGCAATTGATTGTAGTTATGTAAAGTTAGAAATTTATTACAGATAAGATTAATTAAACACCTGGTGTCAGTACATAACCATTTTGAGAAAAGTGTTGGAGACAATCATCACTCTTCAAATGAAGTTCAACATTAATTTCTTGAAATGACTGTACACTTGAGAGACTCTGCATATACTGAGGCTTCTCATTTCAGCCTCTATCCTCCATATACAAAAGAAGAAATTAAATACTTCTGTAGTCTGCTGGTTATGACGGTTATAATCTATTCCATATAGTACACATCATGACGCATTTTCCTCACAGGTAACATTAATGAAGTTCTTTGGAAGCTGACAGTAACTGAGGCTGTCTTCCCTAATGTTACAGTTTTGAATCTTCAACTCACAGAGAAAACCGACAGTATGAGGCCCGTTGCTACTGCAAAACACAATTTTTCCAAGCCTGTTCACACTGTAGTCCTTGTGAACCATCTGCCAATGGGCTGCATTTAGCACTGTTTACTCTCTCTGAAAGGCTCAAAACTGAGGGCAAGCAAATGAACAGTTGGCAGGCACACAGGTTTGCAATTCGTGGCCAACAGAGCATTCACATCTGTATCTAATTACAGAACGGAATAGCCAAATTTTCAGTTTTATCAATGAATCATTAGCAGAGCCTCACTCCCATGCTCCAGTGCTGTTTAAATTAAATATCAAGTCCCAGAACCAAAGATAAATGTACCATTTTTCTCATAATATATTCTTGCTATAGGTACCACTGCTGTCGTTGCATTGTAATAAATAATGTGTAGAAAATGAAGGAAAGATTGAGATTTGGTTTTCCCTTGTAATATAATTAATAGAAAGTGCAAACACAGAAGATTTAATATTGCAGCCAATTGATTTCTTGTTTGGTCACTTAAGCCAGAGGCACTGACTGTATAGAATTTTTGTTTGGTTTTGTTGGACATTGTTTTGTTTTCCCCAACCTTCATTTGGAGATATGATTCAAAACAGTGTTATTATTTACAACTAAGAAATGCAAAATTTAGAAGTTAAAACATGTAATCAATATCCTATTAACAGGATTTGTAGACATAGGACATTCATTTTGTGGCTCTACGCAAGTGCAAGCTTATCAAAGACACTCAAAATGATCTAATCTATAAATAAGCCATTCTAGTAGATTTCTCTGTAATATCATTCTGTGAAAACAGGTTCTTTTACCAAAATCCCTTGTATTTTAGAAACCTTATTGAAGTAACATTTGAAAGCAAACTAAGTTTAGAGAAATTTAAGGTATTTTTAAAGAAATAAAAAAGACATATTTAACAAACAATATTGTCAAAAACACATATATGCACTAAACTGGGCAACACATGCACTTTGACATCTTTCCGTACTTCCTTGTGGTTAAGTACAATGTGTTGTTTCCAGCTTATTTAAAGAAAATACATTTAATACTTAAAGTCCATGATTTTTCTCAACACTGCTTGTGTTGTGTTGTCTGAAGCACCTTCAGTTGTGCCTTCAGCACAACTGAAATGAGCCCATTTCTCACGGAGTAAAACTACTCAGCCTTCCTGTGGTGCAAGGTTCAGACAGGCAACATGAGATGTCCTCTGTACTTTTTGGAAAGTACCCTGCTTCTGTGCTCCTCCTCACAGCCCATCGAATGAATACCATTACATGATACTGGAGGTATTTAAAAGACATGCAGATGTGTTGCTTAGGGATGTAGTTTTATGGTGGTGTTGGCAGCATTAGATTTACGGTTGGACTTGATGATCTTAGAGGTATTTTCCAACATAAATGAATCTATGATTCTATAGCTTGGTGGCGAAGATCCCTGAAGGATTAATAACTTACAATTGAAAAACTTTCATGCTTTGCAAATAATTAGGATTATATGGTTTTTACTACCCATTTACAAGGATGGACATTTTCCTGTTATTTTAGTGCTTGAAACATATAGCCCGATTTCCAAATGCTCATGGATGATTCCAGAAGTCACGTCACATCTTAGAAAAGCCACTCCCTGGTAGGACACATCCCTTCCTGTTTGCAATTGTAATATGTCCTTAGACAGAGGCACCCACTGCTTACACCGAGTAGTAATGCTAAGAAAGTACTGTAAGTATGTAAGTGTGTTTAAATACTTCTTTCCAGTTTTGCGTAAAGCTTTTTGCCCTCCTGCTCTCTCCCTCCTGTCTGCTCTTTGTTCACACTGACACTCTATCTTCCCCTCCTGCGTGCGACTCATCCCGTTGTTCTGATCCTCATTAGGTTTTGTTTGTTGTTGAGTGTGTTGTTGTGGGGTTTTTTTTCTAGTGTGTCATCCTACTTCCCTCCCTTCTCCTTTGAAGGCAGACAGCACCCTGCTTTTTCCTGCCTCATGCAGCTCCCTGCGCTCCTCCTTCAGTGCAACCGAGCAGCCTCAGGGAGAGGCCTGCTGCCGCCGCAGGCTCTCCTCTCAGGGCTGCTAGCACATGCTCCACAAGCCGTCAGAGATCCCCAGGCAACAGTTTAACAACTGGCAAGCCATTACCACAGACCAATCCTGTTTGTTTTCTAGGCAAAATAACTCTATGAAAATCAATGTACGACATTTTTTAAAAAGGTGAGCAGCCAACTAGGTGTATGGTGTTTATATTTAACGTAAAGGCTGCTATTTCACACAAATAAGTGGCTCTCCAGGTTTTAGCTGACCACTAGCTTTATAGACTTCTAACAAAACATTGGATTTCCTTTCTATATGCTTACATATCAGGTGCAGGTGCCCAGGTGTTGTCAGCAGGAGTGGCCCCTGTGAGGAGGGGCCAGGGCTGCCCCATGCCGGACACAGCCAGTTCCAGGTGGCTCCAATGACCCCACCGAGGGACACAGCTGAGCCCCTCAGCCAAGGGTGGGTGCCTCAGGGAAAACCTGTGTCAGAAAGGGCAAAACACTGCCCGGCAGCCAGGGCTGGGAAAACCGTGTGAGAAACATCCCTGTGAGCCCCCGGGGAGAGCGGGAGGAGGGGTGGAGAGGCTCCAGGCTCTGCCCCAACAGAGATGCCCCAGGAGAGACCCCGGTGGGGCAGGGGTTTCCCTGCAGCCCCCAGAGAGGACTTTCATCCTGTACTTGTACTTGGAGAGCTTCCCACCTCCTAGCACACCCATCATACAGAGGCAACCTACCATGGTCTTAGCTTTGTCTAAGTGAGCTGAAAGCATTTCTTCACTATCCCACTTTGCACAGGATATACTTAACATATTGTAAAATTACTTAATGTAAAACTAAATCAACGTTTGGCACAAAACATGCAGATATTCCAGCTCAACTGGTTTTAAGAGTAATATTTCTACCCTGTCTAATCCCCATTTCATATTTTAAATTCTTCATTCATTACTGTCCGTGATGATAATGGGAATTAGTGTTTCCTGATTAGTTTTCAGCAGTGAAGATTGTGTGCTTCTGTGTGGGGTAAAATTAGATAATTCATTAGTCACACTGTTGAAATTTCCAAGTCTATTATACCCTTTGAGCTATTTTCCCCAGAGAAATTTTGTCCTCCTAATTTGTAATGCCTCTAGCCAAAATTATTAAATTCTCTATACTAGTATATCAACTGGTGATTTTATTTGTTTCTTTACTTGTTTGCTTTGTAAGGCATTGCTAACAAGTATCTGAGGGTATTTGCATTTTTAGGATGAAAAACATTTATTTTAGAAATCTTTTTTTTAAAACAACATTCATAAATTAAATATGGAGGTAAAGTTTTTATCCCCCACACAGGGTCAAACTGTAACCATTAGATGCTAATTAGGACTAAATTTTCAGACAGGAAATAGCTGAATCTAGTCTCAAGTTTCAGTTCTATTTTCTCAATTTTTATTCTAAGCAGACTACTATATTTAGATTAATCCCTTGTAGACAATTCAGACATTAAGAATTTATGTTATAGAAGACATAAATTATGATTCTGCTCACCTAACTTTAAAAAACCCCACCAAAAACAACACTGTGTGCAATTTCAATTTTTTTGTAGTGAAAACAAAGTCAGATTCTTCAGCAGACTCATCCTAATGGACCCGAATGAGTTGCTTTTTGAATTTAAAGAATTACAACAAAACTGTAATATTGATTGTAATGTAGTGTAAGCCACAGAAAGAATTAACTTAATGAAGGTGCATTATTATTATTATTATTACTACTTTTATTGTTCTTTTAATTATTATTACTATAACTATAAGACCTAAAAAAAAAATTTTACTTTGTTTGCTCTTTGACATGTCTGATGGGAATGTCTACATGTTTCCTATCCCAGGAGAAGAAACTAAAATGTCCTTGACTCTCCTGGCAGCAACTCTAAACATCAGTATGTGATCAGCCTTCTTCTCAGCACAAATCCAAAACATAGCCTCACACTAGGTACTATGAAGAAAGTTAACTCTGTCCCAGCCAAACAGAGCTATGTCCCAGAACATAAAGGAACAAGTAATCATAAGGAAAATAAAACCAATGGCCAAGTAATATTGAACTATACCAAGAGCAAGCATGTATCTAGCTTGCTGGATAGAACAATTAGGAATCAGAAAACTGGAGCCATCAGCAGGGAATTTCTTCTCCATCAGTCATGCCTTATGCATACTTTGTGCTTTTCTAGTGCTCTAGCTCAAAAAGAATACAACAGAACTGAAAAGGGTCAGAGCAGGACAGTGAGAAAAATTTAAAAAGTGATAAATGGACTAGGATACTTCAGCCTGGAAAGCAGTGCTCTGAGGATGTCTATGATACAGACTGCAAAACAGTGATTTGCTTTGACAGGGTTGCGTATCAGTCAGCCGTTCATTGTCCTGTACAATATAAGAATGCAACAAAAGGAGATGATACTTAACATGTCATTAAGCTGTGGGGCTCCTTGCCACGGGAATCTGTACATGATAAAAGTGAATGTGAGTTGATAGGGGTCTAAAGACTTTCATGAAAGTGAAATCTACTGAGGTATCTCAAATTAAAAGATTTGACTTATGGGTTAGGTTGCATCTTAGCTGCAAATGTTGGACACTGGGGGAGAATTTTTGAGAAGAATCACTACATTTGTGCTGCCCTAATGGTCTTCCTTAAGCATCTGCTGTTGGCAACTGCTACTGATCATGTAGACCCTTGGTCTGAACCAGTCACCTATTTTGCAAGCCTATCCAAAGTAGGGTTGCGATGCCATTGGTAACAGAGGATATATCTAAAGATTTACACTAAGACCTTACATTACCACAAAGGGGTAACAAACTTTTGGCAGGTGTGCCTGTTTGACAACACAGGACTATTTTCAGTGACAAACAAGTCCCAAGAAATCAACCTACACAGTCTCTGCTCTGTGCTAAACGGCCTGCATAGTAGCAGTTGCTAAGACAGGAACCTGTGTGGTTGAGTGGACCATCCAAAACTGTCTAGGAGGTCATTTTCCCCAAACCTAGTGACACTAGAGAGAAAGAAAATAGCATACATTAGTTAGATTAAACAGTGACCAGGGGAATACAAAAAGCTATTTGAAACAGAGAAAAGCTCAACTTGAGAAATATAAAGGAGCATAAAAAGTTGTGATGATGGAGACAAAGGAGAGGTAAACAAAGCAGCAATGAAAATCTGGTTTGACATTGCTAGAAGTCACCTTGCTGACATCTGCCCATGTCTGATGTAGTCACCTCCTGTCAGAGGCACAAGTGTGCCAGAGTGTATCTGAGAGGGACCCACACCTGCATTGTCTGTGTGTCAGCTCATGTGGTGCTCTCTTATTGTATATGTGCATTGGAGGGCTGCAGGAGGTGGTGTGGGGAGCTAGAATGTGTGCTTCGGACTCACACGTCATCTGAGTGGGGTGGGTGTGCATGTCATCCCATGTGTGTGTGTTAGAGAATTAGTATAAGAAGGTTGTCTAGAAATTTGTAGGTGTATGCAGGCATTTTATAAATGTCTAGGACAGTGCTTTATCTGTTGCAATCATGATACTGACCTTCAATGTATACTTCACTGATTACCAAATAATTACATGGCAAAAAACCTCTTCAGTGCTGATTCAATTTAAATTATGTGAACTGAACAATTTTCCCTTGTGAAATCACCCACTCCAGATGCTGCACTCCTCAACAATAATCTATGTGAAATCATAAAGAGTGATAGTGTAGTGATATAATGACATTAAATCAGTTCCCTTTCTGATATAGAAGCAAGTTATAAGCATTTGGAATTCTACGTTCAAAAGAATGAAAAATCTGAACGGGTGATCTGCCTTTCTCATGGGCAGAGGGGACAAGCCTCTGTAGATTTTAGGGAGATATTAATTGCAGAGGCAGCATCAGTGTTCTTCGGGGTAGAGCATGGGGATAAATATCCCTCCCAGTCCATATGGCTGTATCAAAGAGTATCCAGTGCATTTAAAGAGATAATGCAGTGAACATCGCTGACAACATTCTTCTCCTGATTGACGTGTTTATATATTTGACAGGAATCACAGGATTCACCTTGTGGAAGGCATATGCTCAAACTGCAGTCTTAACCATAGCAAACATGCTTTAGTATTTAAGTTAGCCTAAGAAAGCCTAAAAAATAAACAATTTTAAAAAAACTAATTTTCAGAATTTAAACAAGGCAGTACCGGCCTCATTTCCTATATATAGACAGGTACAGATTTACTAGTGAGGAGGCAGCAGGGGGATGGAAAAACTCATATTTTCACTTACTAAAGGCCAATATAGCATATAGTCTGTCACACAGGAGGGAGAGAGTGCCTACACCATCCACAGCTCTACACACCACAACAAAACGAGTGAAAAAAACCCATGTTTTTTTTTTAGGGAGCCTTTACACTAATATCTTTTAATTATAGCACAATACTGACTACCAGACATTATAAATCAGCTGAGTAGTTCTACATAGTCTCCTGAATAGTTCTAATATGATAGTTCTAATATGAGGATTGTAAGGCTGTGATCTTGACCTTCCAAGCAGTTGCAGATGGAATTTAAATTTTTAGACTGTATGGAGTTTATCACATAAATCAGCTATGTGTTGAACTTAATATTTCATGCAGTCAACACTTGGAATGCAAAAGTCTCCCACAGGATTACACTATAAATTAAATGCATTCATTGCAACCCAGGCCTAACAAAAAATCCAACTCTTTATTGTACAATGTGAGAATTAAACAGAGTCTAAAATACTTACTCCTAGTAAAAAAAGAAGTCAAAAAGACAGAATGACTGAACACTGAACAGTCTTTTCTCTTTCCTGTCGAACACTTTTTTTTCTGTAGCAGGCATTAATTTTCACTTGTAAATTCTCTACACAGTTACATATCAGTTTGATAAGTTTTAGCTGGGACTTTTATTTACTCCATTCATACAGTTAATCAGTAAGACTTGTTCTGCGCCAGCATATTGCAGTTTACATGACAAATATTAATCAGTAAAATTCTACTCTAGTGAACGTGTATTGTAAGTTAAATTATGATGCGCATTAATATGAGAGGGTCTGTGGGTGAATTTTACATGTCTTTAGCAAAATTTAAATTTATTACCCATATATCAAGTCATATAATGATAGAAAACACTTGTTAAGTAAGAAAAGGTCTAACTGGCATCATAATTACAATTCAGATATTGTTCAGTTTAGCTGTACTTCTCTACAGTTTCTGAATAACTAGAATCAAAATTCTTTCTTTTTGGCCAAAGATCTTGCCAAATATTAGGTATTATTAAAATCTAAAGTAAGCTAATTAGTTTGCTTTGTTAAAATGTGTTATCACTTTTTAAGTCTTCGCTGTTTAATTCACAACTGAAGAGGAAGTCACAAGTCTCTCAAGGATTAGCTAACACTGAGAGTTTAGTTCTGCCATTCTTTCTCACTGGTTATGTCTTTTTCTGCCAATAACCATAGTAATTTCAGTGGGAGTGCTCAGAACACTACAAGTAGTCAGCGTAACAGGAGCAGAATCACTAGCTTCTGTCTGAGAGGTGACATTTGTAACAGAGAACTTCCTGGCATCCAGAGCTTCTCACTTCTTGAAATATTCTAGGACTGTGGAACATACAATGCTTTGCAAAAGACTCTGAATTTTTCTGGGATAATTCTGGATGGTAGGTGTTTCAGAAAGTCTTTAGTTCAACTTTACTCAAAGGAGGTCAGGTGTGATCTGGTTACAGAGGGCTTTAATCAGTCAGAGGCAAGAGAAAGCACAGTCCTGCTGGGCAGTGTGTCTCTGGTTGAAACTTGACTGTCCTAGTGGTGAAAATTTTCTCCTTACATCCAGTCAGAACTTTTAGTGTTAAACGTCTCTTGTCTTCCCATGATAGACTACTATGAAGTGCCTGGCTCTGTCTTCCTGAGAGCCCTTTGTAGGTCCTCCCACACTGCTGTTAGGTCCACTTAAAGTTGTCTCTTCTGCAGGCCAAACAAGCCCTAGTCCCTCAGCCTCTCCTCACAGGGCACACGCCCCGATTCCTAACCACCCTAGAAGCCTAGCATGATTAGGGACCATTGATGTTAGGGACCAGATCAGGGACCTGTTGGTGTGTTCTTTTTATTTGGAAGATCAAAATTGGATGTGCTGTGCTAGATGTGCTGGGTGTAAGGGGATAATCCCTCCCATCAATGTCCTGGCCGTGCTATTCCGAATATCTCCCGGGGCACTGTTGGCTATGTCTGCAGGCAGGGCTCACCACTGGCTCGTGCCCAGTGTCTGTCTACTAAAAGCCCCAGGTTCCTTCCCTGCAGCCAGGCAGACACCAGCTCATTCAGCTGCACAACGTGCTTCTTGCCTGCAGCAGGACTTGGCCTTTGTCCTGGTTGAACTTCTTGAAGTTCCTCTTGGCCCACTCACCCAGCCTTCACAGGTCCCTAAGAATAGCCGCACAATTTCAGTCCTCTACTAGATACAGTATGTAAGCTGTCACTTAAACAGCTGCCTTAAAGTCACACCTTTCCACATATCTCATAAGTAGAATTCTCCCTCATGAAAGCACTGTAAGACAACAAATGCTATAAAATCAAGTGGGATTGCAACTCACCAAGAACCAGCTGAAGCAGCACAGATTTTGATGTATTCAGGAGCCTTTTTGGTCTCCGTCATGCATATTCTTAGGTTATAGTTATAATAAACAGTAGCAGAAAGTGATAAGCAACATCAGCCCTCTCCTGGGTTTTATAGTAGTCTGCAGAAATGCTTGTTATTTAGCATAGGTGTCATACCAGATGTTGTCTGGAGCTTATTCTAGTACATAGCACTTCCACATGGAGTGTTAAATATATCAAACGTGCTCACTTTGTGTAAGCTGGCTAGTGCATCTAACAGAACTTTATAAATCTGTGGGTACCTAGTTTTTGTCATTATGAAAATCCCCTGTACATAAATTACTACCCTGCTATGTTACAGAATGACTCATTTAGGATTTTCCACATATTCTGCTTTTAATATTTAGAAACTACTAGACAAAAAATTATTAAAATAAGGGATGGGAAGAAGAGACAACTAAAAATGGTTTATCCTGACCAATGATAAACTATTTAAGAGTATTTTATTTCAAAAGTATTTTAGGCAAAAACTTAAAATACTATATGAACATTTAGCTGCTCAGATTATGTGAAGTACTTTTCTCATATGTATATATATATATATCAGCAATCACTTCCTCACTTACCAGTTTTTCTTTATATGTAAACAAGAAAAAAATGTACTTGCCATTATTTCAAAATAGGTAGGAAACACTACAATATTCACTTTTGAAATATATTTTTACAGAGTAAAAATGACTGGCCTTCTTTACTGATACTTACTGGGGTTTAAAGAATTTTAAAAACCACATTCATCATATTGAAATTGTTTTGATTTCACCAAATGCATTTAGAGATGTTCATACTTTTCCAAAAGATGTGACAATTCTTGTTTATGCTTTTGAGGTTTTTTTTTTTCAACATGACAGTAAAAATTATAGATGCAGAGAAACTCCAAGAGCAAACTGACAAAACATGAGTTTAATTTCTCTTCCAGTAATATTGTAAAAATATTAAAATAAGCAGCTTTTCACTGTCAGGTAGTAAATTTAGCACTTGAAGTATGACAGACGTTTGTGGTCCAAAATGCATACAAAAGAACCTCTTGCTCACAGACTGCAGTAGCAAATAGATTTTGGACGACCAGCTGGATGATGACTAGGAATCCCTAACAGTCCTACCTTGAGGTCTGTTCTTAACAATTAAAACCATGTGCTTTTATTGTTTTTGACAGGCTAACAGTCTGGTAACAGGTGCAAGAATCTGCTTAGAAGGAGAGAACAAGAGAATGAAGATGCCACAAAAATCTGGCAAGCTGTACAGAATAATTTTCTTCTTCATTTTGCTTACATTTCTGTAGGTGCCAAATATGAGTCTAAAAATGAAACAATACTTTTTTATGTAAAAACAAGGCTTGTTTTGTAATTTTGGACAAGGTGATCTGTGACCGAATGTTAGCTGGATTTACGACCATCTACCACACAACAATGAGGCAGTTGTCAGGATTAATACCATTTTAATAAGAAAAAAATCTGTGGAGTTTTGGGTTTTTGACCTTTCACAGCACACACCAATTAGTGTTGACATAAAGTTTTGTAACAGCATAAACTTAAAAAATGACAACAAAACCAATGATTTACAGAGAGAGAAGAAAGATCTGGCAGTCTAAAACAGAAATTATGTCAAAGTTTTATATTTTCAAGGATAGACCCAGATTATAATTTAGAAATCACTTCTGTTTATTTAATTATTTGGAAAAAAACAACTTGAACCTTCCAATTCCAAAGTAATGCCCCTTTCCAAACAGCCCAAGTAGACAGTTTAACAATATTCATCCTTGGATATGCCAGGTCTCATTTTTTTTTAAGGAAAATTTTTCCTTAAATCCCTTGTCCATATACACAATCAAACATACATAATTTAGTCCCATTTGCTTCTCATTTTTGTCAGGGGCATTATTTTAATTGTCTGTAGTATAATTTATATATTTCTACTACAGCATGATTCATGTATTCTGCATCTACAGTGAAGAAGAAAAACAGTGGCATTTGAAGTAAACATTCATGTGAAAAATCCCAGGTAATTCTTATTTCAGCAATTTCTCTATCAAATTGAGAATAGAGTAGAACCCTTTCAGAGAATCATCAAAGTAAACTAACACTCACTGAGTTTGACAATGTTCTCATTATCATCATCTTCCCGTTATTGGTAGAATCATGACATGAACTCAGGTTATTGCTATTGACAGGGGATGATTTCTCCAGTACAGCTATTAGTATATATTATCTTTACCAAGCATAATTATGAGTGATTTAACCTTCAAAGGCATGTCAGTCTTTGGTTCCTCAGTGATTAACAGGCACTGCAGATAATACTATGATTCCTCTTCCAGAGAATTCAACTGAACTTTAGTGCAGTTTCTAAAGGCATTACTTGACTTTTTAAGTCTATTCTCTCATAAAACTCTTCTCTTCCTCCTCTGTGAATGCTGACGTTAACAGCAACAGCACCATCAGTAAACTAAAATGCTACACTGTTTTTGCTGATGAAGGCAAGACCAGAGACATCTGGCTCACAGAGGCAATTTGTGTGGATTTGTCAGGAAGTACTTTTACTAGAATGTGAAAAGGCCCTTGAGGTACACTCATTGTACAATAGGAAAAGTTTGTATGTATGAAAACATGCCCAGATTCCATGTTGATTTTTAACGATGTCTTTGAGCCTTCAGAACAATAATGGGTCAATTTGGATTAGATTTTGAGAGTTATTCTAGTGATCTGGTTGAATTTCTAGTATGACAAAGTAAATGCTGGAAACTGTTGCATTAGTTTAACCCCTCAAGTACAGATTTTCTTTTTAAAGGTAAACTACAACTTTATATATGCTGTAAACTTCATTTGACACAAAAACATATCAAACTGCAGGTTCAGTCTGCTTGCAACCTAGAGAGTCTCAAAAGCTATATGAATAATATTTGAAATACCTCTCAGTCTCAGTGTAAAGGCATGAATCAACAAGTTCTTAAAAGGCACTTCTTTGGTAGTGCTGATATTTTTTAGATTAAAAAACAAAAAGATAGTTTCACTCCTGTCTATAGCCAGAATAGATTCAGTAAACAAAGCAGTTCATTTCTCATTCAGTGGATAACAAGACGGAAAAGTTATAATATTCCATTATAAAAGAAAAAATGAAAAGATAGAATATATAGCCTAAGGTGAAAAAGATTTCTAGTTTTGTGCATGTCTGATTAAATAAATATCGAGAAAACTTTAGAATCATCTGGGTCTACAAAATCAGGCTAGATGGCCAACAGCAATAGACTTGAACGATTGCTACAAATGTTGGGATTTGCTGTAACAGAAAGAAAATACTCCATATTGGTTTTCAGCAGTAAAGTTGTGGTTTTTTATTGAATTATATCATCACATCTTAAGCAGAGTTTATGTATGAGTCAAAAAGATCCTGACATTATGCAGATACTCACCAATTCCTTCATCTTGTACATGGGCAATCATACCGGATTTTTCCTAGTAGCCTGGTACATGTCGAGAAATCTTTGGTGTTCAGAACAGAAATGTTGTCCTCTCTCCTAGTCCTCCTGGAAAAAAATGAGTCCCTCAAATACACACATAAGAATGACAGAAAACAGATTTCTTCTATTGCAATATTGCAAGTGCATCAGTTTCAAAGAAGTCTGAGGGAGAGGAAAAAGTTTAGAAAATAGATGCATGAAGCAAACAATCACTTGTGCTTGGTAGACAATGTTTCTTTGAGTGACATTTTACAAGAAGGATTAAATCAAGAGTTAACCATTGTTATCACAAATTTAACTAGCGGAAGATGTCAGTCTTTCATGACAGGGCCTATGTCTTGAATCCCAAAACAGGACAAACATACACTGCAGTGTCCACCAGCAAGCAAACTTTTAGGAAAGAGGGAGTGTACAGTCATCCCCAGTTAACCTGATTGTTTCCAAAATTATTAAGTTTGACTGATAAGTCTCCAGACTGTGAAAACTCCTTATTAAATGTGATTAATTTAGATTAATTTATCTTCCTTTATTTATTAAATGCTTTTAAAGTCACTCTTAAAGAATTATTAGCTTGAATAGACAATCTTATTTTTAAAAAAAAAAGAAAAAAAAAATAAGGGGTAAATTTTGACTGTTCTATTGTAAAAAAACATTAATGTTTTAATGTAGATACCACAGTCTTCTCAGGAAAATCAACAAAAACCAATTTAAAAATCCTCCACCAAAAACTAAGCATAAGTCTCTGTCTTATTTTTGGTACTGCAGACTGTTCCATTATGATCTATTTTGACTGTGATTATCAGGAAAATACACAACCAACTTAAAACTTGATTGAAAATTTAACCTTGTTTGTTTACAGGTACAGGAACAACAGAGCGTGCAGATACATAATTATAGAACAATTATACACAAGGTTTATGGCTTTCCAGGAACTGTCAGATGTTTCAGGCATTTAGCTAAATAATAGCTATAATGTGTAAGTATGCACACACCTTGATATGTAATAACTATAAATAATAGTTTTGTGTGAGCTGGCAAAGAAATAAAATAGTTATGCCCACACCAGCCATCTCACTGGAATGAATTTACAAAACAAAAGAGAAAAGAAAAGAACAAAACAAACCAAACCCCTGCAGATGAACTAAAAAAAAGATGAATAGAACAGACAAAACAATTATGGTTTTATTTGTGAATAGACACACTGAAAGTTGCCCAGTCAGATTTATGGGAACATATTCATTTCTACAGCTATTTGCCAGTGCACATATACGACTAATCAGGGTTTTCCATAGTAATATTTTACTCCCTTAGTAGAAAAAAGACGTCTTTGGTGAATTCCACCAGAGTTTTCCTACTTTCCAAAATACCTACTAACTACCAAAAATATTTAATTTTGAATCTGATTTCTTGCTACTTTAGTACTTCATTTTAAGTATAGTGAGTCACTGTTATGNTCAAATGAAACAACTCTGTTCATCATTTCTGCTGTCAAATGCACAGGCCTGAATACCCCAGCTGCATCTGCAGACTGCTCCTAGGCAGGTTGACAGTTATGTGGGTCACCAGCTCCTCCACATACAATAGTCTTCCAGTCAGGATCTTTCCAATTGTGAACACCTCAATACTTCTTTAACAAAGGGCAACTTCAGAATGCAGTCTAATGTGTCCTCTAAGCTTCTTCCTCACTTCATTTTATGCTTCTCTGCTGCCTTTATAAAACAATGATGCAATATTTTCCTTCCAGGTACCATCCTGTATCTGCTCCCAATGAAGGATGAAGTTATTACAGACATTTTAGGTGTTGATGCAAGATGCATCTTCTTAGTAAATCTATTGTTGGCTATGATATGCACGGTTCAATTGCAGGCAAATTCATTCTATACAGAAAATATTCCCCACATACTGCAAACAGTAGTCAGGGAACAACGGAATTATCTTCTTATGTTACCAGCTCCACCACATTAACACATCTCTAACATTCTACTGCAACATCTAATTAAACATAGGAAATATTACAACAGACATCAGGCAAATAACATTTTCATCTTATTGACTGGAAATTTCAAATTAGGAATCCTGAATTACTAACAAGAATTGCAATAAAGTGCATTAAAGATCCAGGCTTTTCCCAACATTAAAAATATTTTTTCATTATGCTTTATTTTGTCCTTGAGAAAAGCTACCAATTTTTTTTTCTGGTTTATTCTGGTTTATTTTATCCTTACCAAAAGCTACCAGGAGTTTTCTTCCTCATCCCAACTCTGTTTCAACTAATTGTCTGAATAGGAACCAAGCAACTAAAGTGCTGTAGTTGCCACAGGAGCCCAAGCCGGACTGGCACTTGCTGTAGGTCATATGTGTCAGTGGCACTCAGATCGCT
Source organism: Syrrhaptes paradoxus (assembly GCA_013400615.1). Classification (NCBI taxonomy): domain Eukaryota; kingdom Metazoa; phylum Chordata; class Aves; order Pterocliformes; family Pteroclidae; genus Syrrhaptes; species Syrrhaptes paradoxus. Next base: position 2,324 of record VZTO01025077.1, on the reverse strand, counting down.
GAAAAGCTGTCTCACTTTGAAAGACAGAAACTTGTTCAGAAAACAAATCAATGACTGACATTAAGTCCTAAAAAATTACAAGCAGAAAACTTTTATTTGTTAATATCAAAAGATTTTCTCCTCAGAACAAAAATGTTTGCTCAAGCAATTAATTGTGTATTGATTTTTAAATTTTATTGTTAACATTTAATGAAGAAAGAAAGGCTTTATGGTTAAAAATGCAAGTCAGAAATAAGGTTGAGAATACAATTTTTTACCTTAATATTAATTTCTGTGTTTAAGAAATATTTACTCCAAAAGATGGAACACACAGTCTTCCTCGTAGCATTTTTATTTCATTGGCTTTCAGTCGCCTTGATGGAGTAATTAATAATGTGCACATATTAAAAATCTATTACACACACATGCATCTTACCCAATTCCTTAAGATCTGTTGGATTAAATCTTTGACTTATTCTCTGGGATATTCCTATTATGTCTTAACTAAGTGTAAATAGAACCAAAAGGCAGTTTACAGCAAACTATCAAAAATTATGATAAATTCCTCCATAATTCCTGTGTAATGGGAATCACACTATAATATGGATGACCCATAAACATTAGTTTATTTCTTTAACAGACTTTTTATATCACAAAGATTAGATGGACTGCAGATGGATGAAGTCACACTGTAGAAAATGAGCTGAAGTAAGTGAGGGGAACTCTTAAAATTGCATATACTTGACCCAAGTAAATTTCTTTTTCCACAGATCACTATTATAAGCAACTAAAATTTTACTATTTGTAAGTGAACATTTTAATTTTCATGGACGGAAATGTGCATATTTTGACTGATTTGGTTTTTTACAAGATAATACACTAGCAGTTACTATGTTTCAGGGCTGCACTCAGCAGTGTAAATTTGCTGCCTCAAAAGCTGATCCACATTCCTATCTAGTATATAGTTCACATATATTTTATATAAATATATATTTTGCATTTTTCAATATTTTTTGTAGTTCTGTTTTTTGTTCGGGTTCAGGTTTGTTTTGATTTTTTTTATTTGGAAATAGTTTTGTAACTTCAAGAGAAAGAGATTTTTAATTAAGTGAGAATTAAACCTTATCTTCCTGTAGTTTCTGTTGGAAAGATATAAAAAACAATCACAACTGTTTTTTACTAGGGACACAAAGGAAGAAAGAGATAAAAGAGTATTTTCATTCTGACACACCACTCATTCCCTGCCCAGTGTATGTTTTCTTTGTTTTTTTAAACTGACTTTTCATTGGAGACACACCTGTAAATGAGAAATGTTCTCAAGCTGGGATTCAGTAGTCATTAGGGGTTAATGACATACACTTTATATCTCTCACCTGTCTGACATTTCAAGACAGAGAAAAATATCCTCAGTTCAAAGTATAGACAGCTGGTTTTCACTTCCAATGCAAAATACCTTAATTTGAAGACTCTAATTGTTACAAATCAATTATTCTAATCAATATTTGGATTTTCATGGTGAGACACTTCTGAGGAGTCTGTTGAAGTTGGCTTCCAAGCTCCTGCTAGATTGTGCTCAGTATTGGAGGCTGAGTCCTTTAAGCTTCCTGGAACATTGCTGTCCCAAAATAATACTTTTATTTTCCACAAGTAATGCTACCTGGAGAAACTGTCATCCAGTACCGAGTTTCTGCAAACACTACCAAAATCAACAGCTGAGCTTTCCCTAATGTCTAAATCAGACATTCATCATCTTAGCTAGTGATTATTTAGAGTGCTACTTTTTTTCCTTTTAGTTTTTCTGTTGCATTTTCTGTTATGTTGAATCCTTGTGATAATACTCCA
>VZTO01025076.1:0-14812 GCA_013400615.1 Syrrhaptes paradoxus | reverse complement strand
ACACCAGGGGGTGCAGTTATCATGAAATAATTACACTCCTGGGAGATTACAGACAAGGCTGTACCCCAGGGGTGTGATTATCCCATGATAACCACATCCACTGAAATTGCCTTATTGCAAAAATAATCTCTATTCACTGGTGAGATGTTATTCAATAGGCGCTTTTTAATGGTAAGATTATTATTTTTTTTGTATGAATTACCAGCTAGATTAGTAAAATGGTCCCAGAAGCAAAATAACCAAGCCACCACGCTCAAGTTAAGGTACTGATTGTCATTTTTGTTTGCTGGAGCACTGCAGTGTATGTCAGATCTTGAAAGACAGCAGTCTTTTCTCACAGAACACAGTTCTGTGCCACAGACACACTTTCACCCTGCAGTGGTTCCACTGGAGTAAACCGAAGTCCATGACTGATCTTTGTATACAAGATATTCAACACTGAATCCAGAACAGCAATTGCCAAAGAGGAAGATTACAATGCAGTCTTCACATAAGATTCAAAGACAAGTATCCTTCTGATGAAATAAAGAGAATCACAGCTTATAGTACTTATGGGAAAGAAAAAGCCTATATTGGTGGTTATTTTATGACGTGAAAAAAATGTACATAGGCTATCAATAGCTCTTCTTTTTCCTCACAGAGAAACAGAGCAAGAACTTTTGATAATGCAACTAAATCAGACACAGGAATTTCATTTTAATTGACTTTAACTCAAAAGTTTCCTCTGAGGCTGAAAAAATAGTCTAAGCCCAATAAGACATTTTGTATTGCTGTCTTTCTGAAGGAGGAAAAAAATAGAACAAAACATAAGCTGAACTTGTATCAAGTGCTCTTGCATATTTTCTTTGTGTATCGAGATACATAATTTATATAGTGTCAAAGGAAACAATAATGACACCTAAAATTCAAGTGTATAGTTCTCAAGTATCTGAAGAATAAAGCAGGATTTTTTTTAAGCACCTCTAACAGCTGACTACCTGGAAAATTTCCATCAACAAAATATCGAGAAATGCTGAAATGCCACATCTTTGCTTTTTGGCGGAACACAATATGAAGCACTAAATCACTGTTTTGTTTACATACTATTTCTTTCCATTTAGCATGACCTACCCATTCAGATATAATGGCTTCTGCATTACTTACACTTTTTTCTTCTGTTCAAATAAGGAGTCTAAATCCTACTGAAGCTCACAGATTTGGGCATTTTAAAAAAATATATTATCCCCTAGGCTTCTGTTAAATTAAAGTCACCATTTAACTAAGACCTTTGAAGGTTTGAAGGTGGTGGGAAGGGTAAGGTTTGAAGGGGGTGGGTGGGAAGCAATTCAGGTGCTTTTGGTGTTTTTTTAAACTAATCATCAGTTCATGAAACACCAAAAGGTTTCATAAAAAGATGATATAATAAAAAGATGACATAATTAAAAGATGCTATAATAAAAAGTCCCCATCTCTTACAAAGCAGTATTTTCTGTAGTTCTAGTCAACTTAAGTAAGAACAGTGTGGAAAGAGACATTTTTGTAGTACTATAAAATAATCCGAAAATAATGAAGAATTTAGTCTAGAGACAGAAAAGCATCTTAGGAGTGCATGCAATTACTGATAAAGAGAAGCAGGAAGAAGAGGAGCTTGAGGAGATGTGTTTTACAGAGGAACAGAAGAAGGTTCTCAGAGGTGGATACCGATTCAGCATTAGGATAGTAACAAAGCATTAAGCAGAAGTAATGAGAGGAACCAAAGAGCAATAAAGAGAAATGGTGAAGACAAGATTATATTGTTGAGGGGTATTGATCAGAAGCTGACAGAATTTGTCTTTTTAATGTTGCAGTGTCTTGAGTTTTACCCTCAGCATAAGCTGATTTACACAGCTTACTGCAGATCTGCAGCACTGTAACAACTGGGTAGTACTCTCAGCAATGCAAAGACAGTGACCTACTCCCATCCCAGACAACACAGGACTGGTGTCACGGTTTAGTTAAAAAAAAAANAAAAAAAAAAAAAAAAAGTTTTTTAAAAATGCATGATGCAAGCTTTAACATGCCACGTGGATGACTATGAGTCTTAAGAGAATCAGTGAATTCAATAACTTGTGTTCTCACTTAACTGTAGCGCTTCATTTACATACATGGAATTTCCAGAAGTTGTCAAAGGAGCATAATGTAGCTTGTTATTAAATCAGATGAAGTTTTAGAAAAGCTGATGAAAGGATTGTATTCCTGAGGTTAGAAAAAGCAGACAACCTTTTATCTGATGATCTAGTTAATATTACCACTTCCTATAAGCCTTGTATCTGCTATTAAATCAAGAACTTAAAACTGTTTAAAACTTTACCTACAGTGTTTTTTCATAGTTTCCCTGAAAGAAAGAATGAGAAAGTAGCAGTATCATTACAGCTGACTATTCAAACCCAAGAACAGTGTCTGACAAATTATATATACAAACCCTGATCTATCGCCCACCCCTACTCCCCGAAATCCTTCCTCAGACTATAACCTCTCTTTAGGCTTAGAATGACTGTTTGGAAAGCTACCCAGAGAACATCATCTCCCTGCCTAGGGAACACCCACAGCAGTCAAACGTTGCCTGCACCTAGATAGTTCAGTTACATTTGAAGCAGTTAGTCTTACACTGACACTGTAAAGTGTCCGTATTATACTGTTATGAATAATAGGGAGTCCACTTTCACATTTGTGCAGGCATATACAAATACATTCTGCTTTCCCAGCCAAGCACTCCTAAAATTTACCCACATCCTTTGAACTCAGGGAAGGGAAAAAAAAAGTGAGTTCTGCAGCACAAAAGCATATCTGACATGTAACAGCTGCACAGCTTAACTCTACCATCACCAAATGCTCCAAGCACCATTTCTTCTAAGGTAAGAATGAGGCAAGAAAATGATCTAATGTGATAACCTACTGAATAGAAAGGCTGAGAATATCAACTACAGGATGGCTAATGGTGTAATCATCAGACAGTGCCTAAAAGCAGAAGAGTGTAAGAGGCTATTTCCTTTAACTTAGTCTTCCAGGTCTCATCTCAAAGAAATTACTGATCTCTAGCTGATCTAATTCTGAAAAGCAAGATTGTTGGTAGGCTAAATATGTAATAAAACTAAGAGCTACTACATAAAACAACCTGAGGAAAGACAGAAGAAAAAACAGACGTTATCAAGTGTGCAACTGTAATGGTACCCTGGCAAAACTGAATGCGCACAACACAGCACATGATCTTAAAGCGCGGCACAGCAAGGCTGAAGACTCATTCATGTCACCAGGTGTTTCTTTAATGTACCACAATTTTCAGAATATGAAAAGTGCTACAAACTTGAGTCAACTTACAGAAAACAAAGTATTGTGCGAAAAAAATATTCAGTTTGAATGCTTATATCCACTTCTTTAAATCTCATCTAACACTACATGCTGGGCGAGTCCAAGCAACAGGAAAGCTAGTAGAAGAAAAAAACCCGTAGTTCAGAAAGGAACAAGAAGCCAGCTGAAAGGAAACCAAGCATTTGGAAATCTAGGTTTCAATTGCTTGTTCATTTATAGAAGCATAATTACACATATAAAAAGCCTCGAACCCTCTCCTCTTTTCCAGGTGATTAACAAAGATATACTGGTACACTCCAACTTTTACAAGCAGTTTGACTCAATCTGAACTGGGACAGTTTGACAACCCATTACACTGTTAGTTTGGTTTGGTTTTGTTTCTTTTTTCTTGACACAAATATTGTCATTCTTATATAAACAATCTAATTGAAGCTTCTGAATTTTTGCTACAGATAGAATCAAAGCAACAATCATTACGGACTCTTTGTTTTTAAAATGTGTTAGTAATTAGAAAATTAGGTCCTTATCATTTGAAATTGTGGATCCTACATTTGGAATAAAGAAACGCTTTCCCTATTTCAACAGTTCTTTGAAACATGATAAACTTAAGCCTTCTAAAATTAAACCTAATGAGTTCCCTCAAAATTTCTAACCAGCACCATTAAAAACATTCATGGCCTACCTGAACCATCGCTGGAGACTGAACTTGCATTAATTCCAGAAAGGCCAAATAAGGGACATTCTCGATCAGTGTTTACATGACCCCACTTATGACATTTAATACATCTCACATTCCGCACCTAAAAAGGGAAAAAAATGACATAATTTAGTTAACAATATAACTTAACCTTTACAGAATTGTCAATGTTATTCAGCATAAGAGAAGGTTTCAGACTCACTGAAAAAGAGATGATAAAATTAAGAGACTCCATGTGAGTGTTCTGTAGTTAGATATTTGAAATATACCCAAGACATCCACAGAGTGAAAATTATGTAACTTGCCTGGATACCAAAGGGCTGATCTCTGATATTCATATCATCCTTAGCATATCTGTTACACAAACACAAAAAAACAAACCTCAAGTCACTGTAGTTTTTCTAAACCATCATATACAAAACTACCTTTTATTGTTAAGTGTGTATCCATTTCAGAGATATACTTAAGATGAGCATTTGTTCTAATGTGTTTCCAAGTATGGATGTAAAATTCAAACAAAACCTAAGCTGATCAAGGAAATTATTCCAGGTTTATAGGTTTTACTAATTTACTGCCAGAACATGACAGGATTACACAAATTACCTGCTCAAGAACAAAATAGAAAAAAATAAAAAAGAAAAGGAAAAATAAAAGGATAAGAAAAGTAAACAAGAAGAAAAATAAAATATTTGGATAAAATCCAGACATCTTACTTTTCTCGAGGGGCGACCTTTTGCCATTCAAATTTGTATTCAGTCTCTCCTTCTTGCTATAAACAGAAGACATGGAAAGTTTGAATTTTTAAAAAAAAATACATTTTACGCACGAAGAAAACATAAAGAAATTATGTAATGCAATACCTCTTTAGTTTCCTCTTGGAATTTTTAGAAATCATGGAAAGAAAAGAAATGATACATTAATTATGCAGCTGGTGTCTAAGCTGGAGACAAATTATTTTATTTTTTATATGAATACAATAGTGCAACTGCTCAGAAAGTAACTTTATTTAAATACAGCACACTCATAAATAACCCGCCTCTAGTATATGAAGTTACAAATTCTGTAAAACCAGAATAATCTTTTAAAAGTTTATTGACTTGATAGACAAATACAAAAAACTTTGAACTTTTTTGCAAAATCAGCAACAATACATTATTTTTTTATCAAGAATCAGTTAAAAATGTTCAAAACTGCATTTGCTCTAAGCTTAAGGGATTACCTTAAGACCTTTTAAAGTTAAATAACTGCAAAATTTGCTCTACAAGAATAAGCCCACCCAAACATTCCCAAAGGGTTTTGTTCAAATGGGAAAGGTGCATTTTCAAGGGAACATGTTACAGTACATTTTCTTAGTTCTGCACTTACTTGTGTCAGTCAGTTAATTTTAGCAAAGTCTGAATGTATCCACCAGGTATTTAGTAACTTCTGTTTATCAATCTGTTAATTACAGTCATAGTCAGACCCATCAGAGTCAGGTCATAATGCACTTTTGACTACAAATTCTCAGTATTTATAAAACTTCCACTAATTAGGTTCTTGCTTTGCTATTTACTGTGCCCGACGTGCATCAAGCTGAATTATGGGCAGAACTTTCAAGCAAAAGTGACCTTGCTATTTCTAGAAAGGAGAGTATGCCAAAATACACGTTTATATTGTTTGAGTCATTGGTAAGATCCAGTCTTCTTCATCCAAAGGCTTTATAACTAGCTAAAGAAACACCTCTGGTTAAGGACAGAATTTCTGCTGTTGCCAGGAAAGATACTTCATCTGAACTGTTGTTCAAAAAAAACCCCAAAAAACAAAACAACTCAACCATTCAGACTTTGAAATAAATTAAAATATAGTGAGATCAAAACTATTAAGTACTATATACCTCTGCATATTCACACAGAAGAGATAAAAATCATACCTTCTAGCATTACCTCACTATGAAAACATTATTTTAAAATAAAAGACACTATGTTTATCTCTTCAGAGAGTTTTTAGCTTTGCAGTACTGTCTGCTCACGATCAGGAAACCAGAATACCTTTCTTTGCTCCAGGTGGGGCCTCATACATGAAATTAAGACCATTCTTCACACGCTCATCACCCATAAGCAATCTAAATAAAAAGCACACACAAAACATTTACTTTAGTATTACTTATTTTAAAAAAAGGAAGAAGAAACGTGCAGCAGTGAATTGTGATAATAACTAGCATTTTTTTTCATTTGTTAATTTGAGTACTATAAGTTGAACATCAAAAAATCTGAGAGACCAGTCAATACTTTTGCATGCTCCACTGTATACTAAAAATCATACGTTTCAGTCCCAACTGTGTCCATATAATTATGGAGGATGGATTTCTGTGTGATCCAAATATACTGCTATACAAGGTTACCTGCTGTTCTGTGCAACGTAACATATTTTGAAATTAATTACATCACACACACAAGCCATTTAGAAGAAGTTATTGTGACCTCTGCTTAATCAGACATCAATTTGTGAGTCACTATCCTCTCCTACTACTATGGTCAGTAGGAGACGATATTTCAAATAACTCACAATGATATATCCTTCACTGACATTAAAACAAGAGACAACAGGAAGAAATACGTGATCTTATGCCAATTCTCACCTATTATCATAGGATTCCTGCTCTTTAAGATACTGTTGCATTAATTCTTCTTGTTTCTTCTTATCGTATGATATTTTCTGTTCTGCCATCCATACCTAGTTAAAACAAATAAGTTTATACTTTAAACAAATACAAAACCTACCACAAAACGCATTAACATATAAATACTTAACTGGCTTAGTCTATCAAAAATACTTAACGGGAAAATTCCCATTGCAATAACATAAACTAAACTATTTCCATCCAGCATTTCAACACATGAACTTCACACAAATAGCATTTTTGATAGGCTACAACTCCAAACAACATTTAAGAACTGAAAAGACACAGGAAAGTTTAGTAATGCAAAGGGAAAAGCAGGCTCAGAAAACATTCCGGGTGTGCCACCGTCCTCCCTGTACCGACGTGTCCTCACCCAGGGCTACCCAGACCCCAAGCCCCGGGAGCTCCTGCACCGGTACGGTTCTGGGAGAGAAAGACCTGGGAGCAGGCCCAGGCGGGTGTGGGGCAGGGGGAGAACACGGCACACGGTGACGGGCGGGGTTCTCCCGACGGCGTGCAGTGTCACACTGACACCGTCTATCCAGGGAACCGGGGGCTGAAACGCCGGAGCCGGGAAAAGGAGATAGTTATACACTCCTGGGAGCAGGTAAACCTGAAGCTTCAAGTATTTATTTTTTCCTTGACTCTTCCTCCCCAATACCCAACCCCAGTCCCACTGCGGGAAGGCCAACACGCCGTGCCCATGCCGCTGCGGGGCCCGGAGCCTGTCACCCGCCAGCACCCCGCCCGGCCCCGTCCCAGCCCCCCGGGCTCTCCCGGACCGGCTGGCAGGCTGACCGGCCGAGGGGCCGAAGAAATGATACATTAATTAGCTGCCCGGCCAGGGCTGCAACGGCTCCCGCCGCCGGCCCGGCCCCAGCCCCCTCACCTTTTTGATGTTGGACTTGGAGGCGGGATGGAAATCCTTTTTGCACATGAAGTTGGCGAACGACTTCCCCATGGCGGCGGTGGGTAGGGAGCCACCGGCTCTAGCGCTGACCCTCCTCAGGCGGCTGCCTCCGCCAGGCCTTCCGGGTCTCCGGGCGGGCCTTCCTGCCGCCGCTCAGCCCCGCCCCGCCGCCGGTTCCGCCGACGCTAACATGTCGCCCCGGCCGCCGCCGCGCTCCTGCGATACCTTCGTGGCGCTGCCACCCGCCGCCCCGGGGGGTCGCGTCATCTTCGGGAAGAACTCGGACCGTCCGGCGGATGAGGTGCAGGAGGTCGTGTACTTCCCGGCCGCTGCGCATCCCCCCGGCGCCGTGCTGGAGGTAAGGGCGCGGGGACGGGTCCTTCGGGAGACGGCAGAAAACCCCTGAGCCTTTCATCTTCATTTCTGTTAATTTGTAGCCCGCGGCCGGGCCGAGAGCCGCGGTGCGCGGGCGGTGACGCGCTGTGTGCTCTGGTTGTTGCAGTGCACGTACATCAGCGTGGCGCAGGCGGCGCGGACACACGCCGTGGTGCTGAGCCGCCCGGCCTGGCTGTGGGGGGCCGAGATGGGCGCCAACGAGCACGGCGTGTGCGTCGGGAACGAGGCCGTGTGGGGCCGCGACGAGGTCTGCGACGGCGAAGCTCTGCTCGGCATGGACCTCGTCAGGTTCGCGTGGGCTCGTGGGGTAAATGGTACCGAACGAGGAATTTTAATTTTAGAACATTCTGTTTGAGCTATACGGGGAAATAGAAGCGTTCAGAAGACACGTCTGCCTCTTCTGCTGAAGGCACGGTTAACAATAAGCATTTCTGGGCCCAGGCGTTAGGTCCCTGCCAGGAGCTGGGAGAGGTGTCGGGCGCTAGAAGAGAATCTGTCGAGGAAATCATCAAATATTTTCCTCTCTCCAAAGTCGATACTAAACTGAAACAAGACTGAATGAGAGCACACAGCTGGACTTAAGGAACTAGTTCTTGGGCCTTTTTCTAGGGTTTGTTCTCATCTCCTGTTTCCCCCATCTTTCACACGTGTATTTGTAAGTTTCAGTCCTAGCTGTGGATCTCCACATAAATAACGACAGTTTCTTGTGCCTGCCTCGCTGGTGCAGTGTAACTTTCATTAACCTGCAGTTAATGAACGGCATTGAGTTCGTCTTGGTGCTGTTCCCCCCTCGTCCAATACCCTCACGGGACTTGCAGGCGTTTTCTGGGAGCTCTCTCCCTGTCTCTCTGTATTTCCATTCGGTTGTTTTTCCCCATGACAAGGACGTAGAGGACCCACTTCAAACAAGCCCTTTAAGTGACCCACTCCAGTCTCTTGCCAGATCATACAAGCTTCAGGTACAGATAGAAATTTGGGTAGTCAGGGTAAATAGGTGCATGTAAAGTTTATAGTTCCAAAGATAACGTCTTCCTTTTGTTTTAGGCTTGGACTCGAGAGAGCGGACACGGCTGAAAAGGCTCTAACTGTCATAGTTGATTTGCTAGAGAAATATGGACAGGGAGGAAACTGTATGGAGAGCCACATGGCATTTACATATCATAACAGTTTTCTGATAGCTGACAGAAAAGAAGCATGGGTGCTGGAGACATCAGGAAAATACTGGGCAGCAGAAAAAGTTGAAGGTATGGATGATGCTCTTCATTGTAAACATTTCAAATGCAATGACCATTAGCAGTTCTCCACTTTTCATTTACCATTTCATTAAGGCATCAAAGTAGCCTCCAGATATGTACATGTGCCTGTAAACAACAGGAGTTGCTTGCTAGGGCATCAGTGTGGAGAGGTTAGCAGTTTCACAGAGGATCTGAGTCACAGGGGGCCTTTCCAGACTCAGAGATGACCACTTCTGCACTTGGAAAACAGAGGACAGCAAGAAGGTCAGCATGAGAATCACAGCAGCATGTACGGTCTTAAGGATTTCATTTGGTGACAGGGTAATACTGACAGGATCAGTGCATTGGGCCCTGGAGTGGCTGATTCCTCCACTGGATTTAGAAGGACAAGCTATGTCTTTGGAGGTCTAAGAGGAAGAATGTAAAGATGGGAATAATTAGGACAGAACCCGAAATATGATGTTGGCAATAGAAGTAAAAGAACTGAGTGGCAGTGGAATTTCAAGCAGAAGGAAAAATATAGCTACAGGGAGAGGGCCAAAAATAAACCACAGGACTTGCAGATCTTGTCGAAACCTCTTCACTGCATAATTTGTTGTAGTAAGCTAATTGTAAACAACACACCAAGAAAAAGCATTTGATATATTAAAATTATTCTTTCCTCATCTTACAAACAGGTGGTGTACGGAATATTTCCAACCAGCTTTCTATCACAACCAAGATTGACAGAGAACACCCAGAACTGAAGGAGTATGCGAAAAGCAAGGGCTGGTGGGATGGGGAAAAGGAATTTGATTTCGCTGCCACATATTCTTATGTAAATACTGCCAGAATGACTACATCCAGAGGCCGATATTGTGAAGGTTATAAACTTCTGAACAAACACAAAGGTATAATTTTTGTATTTTTTTTAAGATATGCAAAGCATTTAGTGAGCTACATAATTTAAATCATAAATAGACTATCTGATGCAAGCAATCATTCACATGATTTGCTGAACCAGAACTTACTAGAATAACTTTTTGTCTAAAGGAGAAACATTGAACTTGAAGTCTTCTATCACTTTTTGCCAATTTGTTCATGAGGAAAAATTAAAACAAGGGTCAAATATCAAACACGCACAGCTTGAGTAACAACACTGAGAGGTCACATTATGACCATACCTCTAAATACTCTGTCAGACCTGCTCTGAAGCATTTTTGCAGGCCATATATTATTACTGTACCTCTAAGAAAAAAAAAAAACAAAAAGGCTAAAACAGACTCCCAGTGGTTTGCAGCCACAAACAGAACCTTATGAGCACCTTCAGTCTGACACCATTCATACAGACCTAAGACAATAGCACAGCATTCAGATACATAATCTGGCATTTATTTTTGGAGATTGTTTTTTAAATCTTTGTAGTTTCACTATCACTGTTACTCTAACCTTGTGTAGTCTAATAAAATACACTGAGAGCAGAATTAAATAATTTTCTGTACTCTAAGCACATGCTTATAATCATAACGTACTTATTTTTCAGAGCTCTATAGAAAGAAGCTACTACTTTTCTTTTGACTGCATCCACGTGGCAAGTTTTTGCTGCGTCTGTATTTTCTTGCTCATTTGAAGTAATTAATCAGAACCAAAAGTACACTGCACCTCATTTATTTGTCTGAGTTCTGCCAGACCAGGTTTAGCATTTAGTTTATGTGTCAGAATGATTACCTTTTGCTGTCCTCCTCAAGTGGTAATGTAAATCCTGCATTCATTTTGGGAACTGCAGGTTCTGAACACTGAAAGCATTTTCATAATACCTGAATTACTTGCATTATAACAATGCTGTGATTCTGTCTGTTTTCACTGTAAATCCCCATTTTCAGGCATTCACTTGACCCATTTAAAAAAAATCACATCAGGTGTTCAGGTTATCAGCCTCATATGGCTTCAGTTTGCTTAGATTTATTTTAAATAGGTGCCCTAACTGAAAGCTATTTGGTTTACAGTATCAGTAAAATCACTGGTTTCTTAACCTACTCTTCACAGCTTTTTCACTCAGTGGCATTACAGTTTTTTCCAGGCTGCCTACCATGGGAAGACCATTTTTAGATAAACATTATTTATATTTCAAAAGATAGGGCATATATTTCAAGAATACAAAATAATAAAAAAAGTTAGTGGAAAATATGCAATACCTTGTTTCCTGATGGACAAGTTGACAGCTTGCAGTTGACAAACCAACTCTTCTTTTAATTTCTTTGATTCATCTAGCTTGCCAGTTTCTTGAATTGTCTTTCTCAGGCAACTGTGGGAATACTTGAGTGTTTTTCCTTCCTGAAATGTAGTGCTGCATGCCTGTCTACAGGCAATTTGAATGGTGTATAAACAAATAATATTGAAGACATCTGACTTAGCAGGAGAGTGATATTATTTTAAGAGGATGCAGCAAGCAAACTAACCTGTTTCTGCCATATGCACACACTCAACTGATACAGCAAATTTGAAAAGAAAACTTCTGCAAACACTGCCTATTAGAATATTGGATTGCCTAGTGATACCATGCCAGTGTTTAAGCTTCAGTGTACGCTGGGCATGAACAGCAGTATCGTTTGAACATTAGATGCAGAGGCATATGCAGAAGGGGTTTTGTTTCACTTGAGAAGAAAAATTTTCAGAGAGACATTTGGCACTATACCTCACATAGGTGGTTGATTAAGACGTCTTTACAAATGGATGTACTATTGTAAGTTCCTGTTGATTCTGATTGTAGAACATGTTACTCCAGTGCATCCTTACAATTGTTAGCTTGAAGCCTATGTGCTTTGGAAGGCCAGATGATTAAAATAAAAATAAGTTACAGTCTTGGTGTTTCTTTTTCAAATTTACACACAAAATCCATGTCCATTTATTATTTTTACATTTCTAAAGCAACCTAGTGGTATTAACTGTATACAAAAACCAATAACTATTATAGTGATTTATTTTAACTCCCACTGTACTCAGGAAGTTCAGCCTTTAATCCCAGCTACTAATTTGCAGCTGAAAAGTTACTGTGTGAACGACCATTTGGTAGCCATATGTATTTTACCTTTCTGGGAAACATCATGTGTTGTCATCCTCCCCCTTTTCTAAGTCATAAATGTTATAGCACATTATCACTTACTCTTTGAAATAAATACTTTGGGGAAAACAATAATATTTTTAAGTGTGTTACATATTAAGGTATGCTGTTAGGATGATTTTTTTTTTTCCTACCAACACAGATAAACTACATTTGACTTTGCCTATTAAAGGAAAAAGCAGCCAGTTGTAGAGAACATACCATTGAGTTGGTATTATAAGTAGTGCTGTGTGCAAATAATTGTATTGTATCTTAAATAGGATCTATCACTTCTGAAATAATGATGGAAATTCTTCGTGACAAGGAAAGTGGCATTAACATGGAAGGTGGATTTATGACAACTGGAAGCATGGTGTCTGTACTGCCTCAGCAGCCTAATCTGCCATGTATTCACTTCTTTACGGGAACTCCAGATCCTGCGAGGTGATGTAGGAACAAGTAATTAGGACAGAAAGTTGCAAATACCTAAAAGAAAAAGTGTTGCAGTTTCTCTAATTATGTTCCTTTTTACTTTTTGTTTTTTTTTTTTTTCTTTTTCTCCTGAAAAAAAGCACAATCAAAAAGTAGGTGGAACATAATGTACATTATATACATTAGTGCTATCTACAAGCCTACTTAGTGAAGCTATGACACTGACATATCAGTTAGGAGATTTTTTTTTTTTTAAGACTTCTTTCTCAAAGAAGGAATTAGAAGAATGGGGAGAAAATATAGCAATCTGCTGACTCAACAATTTTAACAATACTGTATCAGTAAAGGATCTCTCTCCTATTTTCTCTTTCCAGGTCTGTATTCAAGCCTTTCATTTTTGTGCCCAATGTTACTCAGTTATTAAAAACTAGCTCCCCTACATTTGGTCATGATGATCCAGTTAAGAAGCAACCACGTTTTCAGAATAAGCCAGATCGAAGACATGAGCTCTATAAAAAACATGAAAGTGCTGCTGTAGTTATGGAAACTATGGAGGTACGTTGATTAAATCAGATTTCAGTGCAAGCAGGTGGTTTATATAAGCTCCTTGCTCACATTTTGTTAAAGTGATACCATTTAATGCCCTGTGATGGATTGCAAAGAACATCGTAGTGCACCAGAAGCCCATCATCTTGTCATCTGGCAGGCATATGTTTCAAACACTAAAAACTGCAACTAGCACTTTGCTGTACTTCCAGGCCTAGCCCCAGACAAGTATCGGCACTGCTCATCTTGCAGGGAACGTGGCCACACATACTCCTGCATCAGTCAGATAATGGGGAAATGCTTGAGCGGCCCCAGGCAAATATATAGCTCCTGATAAGCGTACTTAAAACTCTCCAGGAGCCTGGTCTGAGGCAGTAAGGAGTGCATGCCTCTTATCATTGCTGGGTATNTGAACACTACATACCACATAGTTTTAGTGAAATACAGATGTTTCTTTTTGCAGGGCAAAGGCAAAGAGATGCTGAAAGAGATTCAGGAGTTGGAGAAACAGAAGATAAGTGAAATGGAATCAATCCTGCAAAACGGATGTTTTGACATTAACCAAGTGGTTAACCTTTTTTCACAGTGCGTAGAAGAAGAACTCAAAATATATAGCTAAAACTATTTGAATGAGGTAAAATTCAGTTTTATGATTGACTTTTCTAGTGAAGTGGCTATAGATTACATCTTATTTTCAATATAGCAGTTAATATGGACAATTTTAAAGATGCAGATTCATATTCAAGCCAAGCAACTTTTGGTTGTTTGAACCAATGCTGAAAAGGCTCTTAAGAGCTAGGCAGTAGCTTTGTCTGTATGTGGCATAAAGCTGTCAGGAGACATTGATTTCGCCAACAAACAGCTGCAATTAGTATGTAATAGCTTGATTAAAGTGTGGAACAACCCCATCTCTGGATGAAGAACACAAACTCAGATTTGGGGAACTCTGTTCTAGATATATGTATGCACACATGTAGTGTGTCAATATAGTCAATATAATCATAGCAGAATTTCACATTGCCTAAATTAAAATGGCCATGCTGAAGGATTTTCTAAAATGTAGAAGCTATTACTTGCACTGAATGAAAAGGAAAATGATATGCAAGTCAAGTAAGATTGATATTCATCTGTTTGATAAAACCATTCTAAGATACATTACATATACGAACCTTCTACTCCATCAATGTAAAATGAGGCTAAGAGTTCAAGGTGTAGTAACTAATCATAGTTACGATTTTACCATGATTTGTTGAGAAATCTGGTTACATGGACTTCAACAATGCAAGCATCCTGCAAGTTATCACATAATTTTCACTTCCCTTTCTATTTTCCCCGCCCTGATACCAAAAAATAAATTATTTACATACAATATGATTATTGTCAAATTAATTCTGCAATACACTTTATAACGTCACGTGGGAGTTTTTTAATATTTCTTGAATTGTTACTTTTTTGAATCAGGCAACTAAAAAGGAAGAGGTTGGAGTACACAGAGGAGTTTTAAAATTTTTTCACTTCATATAAAGCCTTT
>VZTO01025075.1:5608-15984 GCA_013400615.1 Syrrhaptes paradoxus | reverse complement strand
GATTTGAGCTTTCTGTAATCAGTTGTATTTATCTTGGTTTGTAGGTCATGCAGGTTTTAGTTTGCTAGATAACGACAGAGATTCTTGAATGTTGCTAATGAGCTTTGGGCTAATCAAAAGTCCTTGTGCCGTGGTGCTAAGTAAGGGCTTGCTGCTTGCAGAATGAGCTGTTTCTGAACGTGTCAAATTCTCACTTCTGGAAGGCTGCTTAGAAACTTTCTTGGCTCAGTGTTTAATTGTGACCAAAGAAGAGTTTGAATTGAGAGCTCACGGGGCAAAGCTGTTTCCTGTGTTACATGCTCCAGCCATTAAAGTGCTGGTGCATTAGCTGGGAATGAGCAGTTTTTAAGTGCCACTGGAGGATTCGGTTGCTTCTGTGCACTAGAGATGACAGACAGTGGCTGGTTTTGAAAGAAGTAGACACAGCAGCTGTTATCTGTAAGATGTTCTTGTTAATGCTGCTTCACCAAGGTAGTGGATGCTGCCACTGTCCTGTTTCTCATGGGAATCAAGTGTTGAATTGAATTGGTTTTGCCACTTGAAAGTTTACTTACAAATCTTGATTAAATGATGTGTTCACTTGGCTTTAAGAGGAATGCTTTGTTCACTGCATAAAACATGAGCGTTCCCTGTAGTTTCTGTGCCACCTTGTTTCACCTCAGTGAAATGTGGAGACTGGTAGAATTGGTGTAACAAAAATACCATTTATTAAATGAAGGGTATATATTTGTTCAGAAGTGTAGAAAGTGATGAATGAGTGATTTTTAATTTTTTTTGTTGAACTAGGGTTGAGTGCATACTGCAGGACTTTTTTTTGTGGCTGTTGCTTAGAGCGAGTGTTCTGGGGCTGCTGGCAGGCACTCTTGGAAAACAGGGTGACTGTGTGTGTACTCAAAATACCGTCACAAAGGGCTGCTGCAGAGTGACAGGAGTTAGAGCCTGTATCGTGAGCTGCCCAGCGGAAGAATGATGAATGCCTGTAACACTTGTGAAGTGGCCTTTTTGTTAGTGGATCACAATGGGTATCTTAAAACATTTTAAGTGCCTGTTCACTTCTGTAGTTCACTTTTGTCATCTTAAATGTGTATTTGAAAGTGCTTTGTTTTCTTGTCACAAATATGATTTAAGTTTTCAGTTAGTACATCTGTATGTGTTGTGGGAGACACTGGTGACCTTACTAAAGACCAAATTCAGGCCATTCGGCTACTGTCCAAATGCACTGCCAGCTTAGCTACTTGACCACCTGCTTCTGTTTTTCCATTCCCTTTGCAAATGTAGGTTTTGTTCATTTCCTGGCATCTCAGCATTTCTTTTTTTAAAGAAATTTAAATCATAGGGTAAGGTCTAACCTATAGACTGCTTGGGGGTCTTTGGGGTTCTTGCAGTCACTTGAGCTTTCATTAGCCATTCAATCATGGGTTTGTTAGAAAAGGAAGGAGGATGACATCTGTACCTCCATGCTGGCTTTCTCCCCAGCAGGCTCACACACTTCAGGTTGTAAGATAAAGGGAATCTGTGGTTCTGCACAGTCACGCTGCAGCTTTCCTGCCCTGTGCGACCTTGTTTTTTCCCAGTGGGAAACATCCAGGTAGCACTGACACGCTACTGGGGTGTGATGGTATTCCTTAAACTGTCAGAACGTGCAGCTTAAGTTCTTTGTCTCTTCATTATTTTTTTTCAATGGTGAAAAACTGGGGAAAAAAGGAAACGGATCATAAATCTGACTTGGAGATATGATGGTAAGTGCCTTTGAGTATGTATCCCTTAATAACCTGACGTGATTGGAGTGCTGAATGGGGGGTCTAGTAATGAGTTCCATTCCCACATGTCCTGTTGCATGACCTCAGTGCTTGGTTTGTAAAGCAGCACGCTGAAAAGCCGGCTGTTGCTGCTGACTGAGAGCTTGTGTGCTTGTGTCCTCTGACATAGCTGAGGTAGTTCAGGAGTTATGCCTGTGGCTGGTTGATGGAAATGATAGAAAGGTTGCCTGTTCCATGATTTAGCAGTGTTTAACACAGTGAGATCAGTTTCTGAAGCTTCTGTCCCATTTTTGTCAACAGATACAACGGTGATGCAGTGATTTGGGCACACATCGATATTAAGGCACTAAATTTTAACATGGAAAAATCTTAAATTAATTCTGGTGTTGGTATGAATGCCAGTGGATTGTTTTCATCTTGTACTTTTTTGTGCAGCTGAATAATGCATTTTTAAAAGTTGTCTCCTGCTTTTTTCCATTGCATCTGGCCTGGAGAAGCCATACCTAGCCGAAACACTGAGTCCATGAGGCCAAGGCACACTTCTAACCCATCCAGACAGTACCCATGTTGCAGCATCAGCTGTGGCAAGCTGCTTTACATCTTAGCAAATGCCCAGTGGTACCATGCTGCTCGGAATGCGTCTGCACGTGGCACTGCCATCCACATACCCAAGTGTTGCTTCGTGTAACTGGCCATCACCTCATAGTAGAAGAGGATTTTGGCTTTTCAGCTTTTACCACCAGTCTGTCTCTGGAGAATGATTTGGTGTTCTCACAGGCTTGGTCTGCCTGAGGGACTAGGATGGAATCCTGCAGAAGCTGTGCAGATGGTTGGAGAATGCTTGTTTTTATTTGGTGTTTGCTGCCGTTGCCTTCTGTAATACCTGCAAGAAGTGGCATCTTGCAAAAGGTGGCTTGACTACCTGGACTGTCTTCTGCTTGCTGTTTGGGCAGGAGGAGAATGTAGGCTGAGCAGGTGCTGACTATGGATTTGATCGAGATACAGTCAGCTCTGCACGTACTTGCGATATTGGCTGGAGGAGTGCAGTGGTGTTAGCTGATTCTATTGCTTGTTAGGCAGATGACAGTGACTTGGCAATGCTGAAGTGGCAATTTTGGCCTGTGAGGCACAGAGGCTATTAAGAGGGTTCAATGCCTACATTTTGATAATTTATTTAACAGAAGTGGAATACTTGAACTCTCACTCCTAAGCTTTCTACAGTAAATATTTAGGTTCTCTTTTCATCTACTGGGTACCAAAGATGTACTTTAGAGCCAGTGTTCCTTCACTCCTTTCTTTTCCTCCCCCTGCTTCATAGAAGAATCTGCTACAGAACACGTCCACAATACATGATGATAAATTAAAAAAAACCAAAAACCAAACAAACCCCCCAATCCCTGAAACAAAATACAAACCACTCCAACTTCTACCAATTAGTGTGCAGTATTCTGCTTCCAGGATATTAGAGAGATAATAAAATTAAACAATGCACATAGAAACAATTTTCTTTTTAAAGCTAGTTACTTGTGAGTGTTTGGAGTTGGGGGGAGGAAGTCTGGCTTAGTGTCATCTGATACAGAGGAAGATTTCTGGTGGTGTGTCCTGTTTATAAAGTTTCTACTTGGGAAGTGGCAAAATATTGCATAATAACTTTATAATATAAAGATCACTTAATGAAAACATTGTCTTTGAACTGTTTGCTAGTAGTATCTTGTTTAAATCACATGCTGTCAGCTGGTTTTGTTGTCAAATGGAGATGATTTTTTGTGCAATGGTGACTGTCACCAAGTAGTGGATTGCTATATGCCAGCAATGTGCCACTGCAAGTTTGAAGATGAAGATAACAAATAGCAGCTTTTCTTGGTACACCCTAAGGAGAGAGTTGTTAGAGCATCTAAACTCTCCAGAGATTTAGTTATTGGCTTTCTTGTTTAAATGGCTGTGTGCTCAGCACATCTGGGCTTTAGCCTGGGTGAACTTTGACACGTCTGCTAGGAAGAGTTTAAAAAGACAATGAGCAAAAAGTAGTATTTTTATTGCAATTTGTAATTGTAAGTAATCAACACAAAGCTTGGTTATGTTTTTTTGTGGCTAAAATTTAGGACCCTATTTCTAAAAAATAAATGCAGAAATCTGGAAGTTCTGTGATGCAATGCATTGTTTTGTCATTTTCTTTTAATGTTTTCAGTCTTGGCATCTCTTGTCCCAATGCCTATTGATGTCAAAGGCAGTTAGGTGTAGTAAC
Source organism: Syrrhaptes paradoxus (assembly GCA_013400615.1). Taxonomy (NCBI): domain Eukaryota; kingdom Metazoa; phylum Chordata; class Aves; order Pterocliformes; family Pteroclidae; genus Syrrhaptes; species Syrrhaptes paradoxus. The sequence goes on along the minus strand of VZTO01025075.1, from coordinate 11,979 downwards.
AGTTAAGAACTGACCATTTGCTTGCCCTATCTTGTTAGTTTATTGAAGGAAAGAAGAGGATCAATATTTTCTTTGCTGTTCTCCAGACACTAGAGAAAGACAAAATTATTGTCTTAAAGATGTGACAGTTGACTTGGTTATGCCCCGTTAAACATGATGTGGATGTGCCATACATGAGCTATTCATGATTTTTGTGTGCTCCAGAGAGAGTGGTCTTGATTCTCAAGTTGTTGTACCCTGTGGAGCCTTAAGCTCATGAATAAGTCATCCCATGAGTTTTCTGTGAAAAGTTGTATTTGGTGTGAATGGCCAACAACTTTTGGNAGTCTAAATTTGGTAAGATGAACCTAGAGAGCAGACACTAGGAGTGGAGTGGGAGCTTAAAAGTGAAGGAAAATATTTGAGAGAGGAGACATGGAAGCAATGGAAGGAGGATCGGTGAAGAAGGGGTATAGAGGAGACCTGCCATGAATGTGGGAAGATAATGCCCATGAATGTGGGAAGATAAANAAAGTTTGGAACCAGAAAGGCCTTGTTATTTCTTATACTTAACGGTTGTGTCTGGTGCTCATGTATCGAATCAAAGAAGACTTTGAAGTCTGCCANGGTTCGTTCCCCACGCAGGTGCTTTGTGTCGGGCTGGTGTCCTGGGTGGCCATGGCCTGAGCAGAGCAGCTGTGCTCCGTCCTCTTGGAACCTCTTCCTAAGTTAGTCCTCAACTCTCGAGCTCTCCTCTTCAAGTTGTTCTTGTATGTCTTGCAACAGGTCACTGTGGAGCGACTTAGTGAAAAGAAGTCAACGGGACTGATTTGGGGAAGTCAAAGCTTGACGTTGTGAAAGTGGAAGGATCTTGGGCAGGAGCTGCAAGAGAGGAAGTGAAAACAGACAGATGCCTGCCCAGGATTGGTTTTATTTTTTTTTCACATGCTTTCACCCCTCTAGTGCATGTACAAGAGCTCAGGTCTGATGCAGATACACTCCTGTTGCTTCTGTTCTGCCTCGGTGCCTTCCCTCGGGTCCCTCTCAGTGCCAGTGTGGAAGGTGATGGAAGGCAGCTGCCGAGGCAATTCTTCCTAATACCTGCTTGTGTCAAGAAAAGCATTTGAAATTTCTTTTAATTCAAAAAATATGGGGAAGGCTTCAAATTATTAACTCAAATACAGCATATAATTTTCATATAATAGTTTTTAGAGTTCCCAGAGGACATCAATAGCAGCAGCTTAAAAGCTGTCATTAAATATATTTAGCATGTAGCGTGCTGGTGTCCTGAGACCTTTGGGTTTTGTTCTAATAGAAATAGTGATCTTTGCAGTCTAGAGTTCTCCACCCTCATCCACACCCAATGTTTGTGCCTTAAACTGGCCACAAGTCTTAGATACAAGCTCTTTGTACCCTCAGTCACAAGACATTGGGTTGGTGTAAAGCAGTCTGAGCTATCCCAGGTCTGTCTGTGCACAAATGTCAGTGCAGATCGTCTGGCCTGAGGCTGTGCCAGGTGATTGCTGGGGAGGTTTAGAAAAATAAACAGAGTCATGATGTTGGGAGAATTTAAGATTTGAACTTGGCAATGCTTTGAATATCTTGTCAAAACACTTGTATAAGCTACATGTAATTAATTCTAAATTAACCTCCATGGCATACTTGACTATAAAGTCTAATAAATGTGTGTGTAGGCTGAGGTGTGTGTGTCGAGCAGTGTAAGTGTTGGCACGCTGCTACACTGGGTAGGTGGGATTTTAGTGGGTTGGTGCCCTGGTCAAGCCTTGTGGCAGCCTGGCATGGGAGAAATCACGACCTGCTGTGGGCCATCTCGCTCTAAGAAGTCGTCACCTTGCCATGGGTCACATAATGCAAAATACTGTTATAATTTTCATCCAGTCTAAAGGAATTTGGAAGTGGACGTAATGGAATGAATTTGGTTCTTTATTAATGACTTGTGAATCTGGAGTAATACTACTGAAGATATTTGGCTTTACCTAAACCAGAGAAAAAGAGGAGAGGACTTGGCTTTTTACTGTAAAAACGAATGTATTCAAATTTATTTTAATAAAAACGTCAATATTTTTGATAACTCGGACATAGATGTATGAAAAACCTAGATCCTTGGAAAAAATCTACTGGTGTTACTTCAAGTATAGATATATTGTTTTAATGAGTCATTTTGGTATATTATAACTTATGATTGGCAGCTTCTCTTGTAATTGGCAGACAATGTCTTTCCTGCATAAATGGCTTTTTTGATATTAGTGAATTTAATGTTAATAAAAACCACTTTAGCTCATAAAAGCAGGCTAGTGAAAAGAAATAATTACTGAGAGCTACAAAGACTGAGGAAAATACTGTGGATTCTCGGTTAATTTTAATGATTGCTTCTAAAACTCCTGGAAAAAGAGCTTTGAGATTTGTTTTTAAAATGAAATTGTGCCTGCATTTCTCTCCATGCTATGTGCTAGTTTTCAAAACCAGTTCTAGTGATTTTTTTTTTCCAATGGGTCTATCATTTCTTGCTGTGTCAGTATGTTTTTCTTGTGCTGGACTTGTTTGTGCCTATGATGATTCAAATGATTGACAAAATGAAGTAGCATCTTTGTATTTTAGGAACAGGAACTGTGATAGAGATGAGCTCTGTTGGAGATCTTCCCTGTCTGAGTTTATTAATCTGTGCCAATATTTCTGTAAGATATGAGAGCGCCTTTATCTTACGGAGGAATAAATGCCAGTCTCTGATTTTTATGAATTCTTTGCAGAGAACAATTGTTCTATTACAGTAGACAGTGCTCACTGTAATGATCTATAACTTTTCTTCATGAAGCATGGAAGCTGTCCTAAATTTGAGCTATTCCAGAGGGAGAGTGATGTATGCTTTCTTCTTTTCCAGAACCATAGTAGAACTTATATGTTTAAAGTAACCACTTACCCCAGCAAATATCTAGGACATCCTTTAAGAAACATTTCTTCTATTGTCTTAATTTTTTCCCTTGCCACTTTCTGCAAAGAAGTGCAACCGTAAGTTAGATTTCAATGGACTTCTTATTTTCTTTCCTTTACTAGATGTCCATATTCACTGAGCATAAATGCGACGAGCATTTCATTGTGCAAGGCTATTAAAACATGCAGTTACCGCACTTTGCTTACCAACATTTTTTGCCACGAGTTTTATTTAGCTCTGTTGCAGTCGCTTCATCATCTTTGACCATTTATTTGTTGGACTCTCTTCAGTATGTCCATGTCTTGTATTGGGGAGCTCAGAGCTGGAGACAGTTGTGGGTTTCAGGTGGGTCCTCCCCAGTGGTGAATAAAGGATCCCCCCCTCAACCTGTGGGCAATATGCTGCCGGATGCAGCGGAGGGTACCATTGGCCTCCGTTGCCACAAGGGCACATTGCTGGCTCGTGTTCAATGCTGTGTCCACCAGGGCTCCTTGGTCCATTTGTCCAGCCTGTGGAGGTCTCTGGATGGCAGCCTGACCCTCTGGCATTCTAGGCACTCCTCCTGGTTTTGTGTCATCAGCAAACTTGCTGAGAGTACACTCTGCCCGTGTTGAACAGGATTGTGTGTAGTATTGGGGTACACAGCTAGTTACTGCCTCAACTAGACTTTGTGCCACTCATCACCATGCTCTGGGCTTGGCCACTCAGCTGCTTTTGAACCACCTCTATCTGCTCATCCCACCTGTACTTTACCAGCTCCTTTGGGACAGCCTTAAAGGAGCCAGTGTCCAACACTTCACTGAAGTAGACAGACACTACTGGTGGCTCTCCCCTTGTCTTCAGGCCAGTTATTTCACTGTAGGAGGTACGTGTTTGTACAGGGGTGTGTTTAACTGGTAACTCTTGAAGGGTTGCTCTGACCAGGTTTGCTTCAGAATCTGGTCTATTTAGACCATAAATCTCTTCCTAGGTTTCCGCAGTTGGAGTGATGAACTCTTCTGTTTAAGATAAATGACTAATGTTGTGCTGATTGAAAAGAAATTTTATTAATTGTAGAATGCCTTAATGACATATTTCAAGCTGAACTGTCAAGCTTTGGGATGTCTTTAATTATTTCCAGATAACATTAAAAAACACTTCATTCAAAATACCCAAGGAGTGATCTGCTGTAGCTATATCATTAGTCCCCTGCTTACTCTGATTTTATGTGGTTAAGCTGATCTGATTGTAACAAGCCTTACACTGTTCAATTGAAAGATATAATTACAAGTTCCACCAGAAATTTTTGCCTTAAGGCTTAATTTAAGCGACTCTGAAATGAACTTAGGCTTGGGGACAGTGTTATAATGTTTGTTTTTTAAGAGATGGGAAAAAAATAAACCCCCTCAAAGTGTCCCACAGTTGTCAGGTTGCTGTGGAAACTAACTTTCCACTGTATTGTTTTGGAAATGGATGGCTTCTGTGCACACTTGAACTGGTTTGACTGCAGCAAAAGTAATGGTAAATAAATGATGTGAAGGTAACCTAGGTAACCTTAAACCTCTTCTGTGTAAAGCTTTACAATGAGAGAGTTTGCATCGTGATGTTTTTACATTGAATTTCTGTTGTCCTTGTCAAATAGAACAAGGGTTTCTGCTCTGGTGGCTGGCTACCTGCTTTTCCTGAAGTTATAGAAATGAATGGTGAGAAAAGCTCTAGTCCTTTGGGGTGAGATTGTACCACGCTCAGCAGATCATTCAATGAGCTTTCTTGGGTCATTTCATATTATGGGCTTTGTTTATTTGAGGGAGTTTGTGAATCTGCAGGAGTAAAACTAAAGGCAACTTGCTAAACTGGGAATCTTTAGTTTAAAATATTCCAGGTCAGGTATCCCAACTGCCACAGTAATGAGCCACTCACTTTATAACTCAGTGGAAGGATGTGTGACACAACTGAAAGATTTAGGTAGTTGTGGAATATTCACATTATTATGTAGAAATTAATGCCTTTTACAATTGTAGGTGGGTTTGCTAAACTGTAAATATTGGTCTGTGGCACGTGGTGACATCTTCCCCAGCAGAGATACAGAAGCTCTCTGAAGTCACGTTTGTCTGAGCTTGGTCCTAAGAGGCACCCAGGGGTACCAGGTTTACCTCTCACCGCACAGTCTTGTCCTCAGGCTTTGAGCATGTCCTTGGGAGGTGACACATGCATCACTGAACATCTGGTATCCTCCATGACACAGAAGGAAATAAAGACCAAATTTCTTACTTCAGTCACTGACAAATTTTAATGCACTTGTTTCTGTTGGCACACTCAGCAAATAATACAATGTGAGCACAAAAAGAAGTTTTCCTTTGGAGTGTGAGATGCAGAAGGGAACAAGCATTTTCCATAACTATAAACAATGTGTGGTTTTTAACTTTTCATGTTGGGGAGAGGGAGTATTTCTCTTTACCATAATGTCTTCGCTAGGTACTGTAGCCCAGGAATCAGAGTGTGGAAGATGCAGTGGGATGAATGCTTTCTTAAATTCTGCTTTAGTTGGCCCTCAGGAGTACCATGACCAACTTGCCCCTTCCCTTCTGTGATGGGTTAAGAGCACAACTTCCCTAAATATCCATTCCCAGAGCTCCTAAAGGACAGGTCTGGGGAAAAGACTGGGGCAGGATTCTGTCAGATGTCACTGGCCCCAGCAGGAAGGAGGTTGGTGTGCATGTGTCAGTACCTGTACAATATCTAACATGCTGGTTTTGGGATGGCTTGAACTCTTTCTGCTTTATGTACAGAAAATGTTGGTGCAGGGCTGATGTGGAGAAGTTACTTATAGTTGCTCTGGGGCTGTAGAACAAGTACAGAATCAGATGCCATGTGATTAATGTTTAAACCTTAAAGTCCTTATCATAGGCTTCTTGTTTCAATATTTGATGGAGGCAAAAACTCCAGCTGCCTTTTTAATTTTCAAATAAATTTATTTAGCAATTAAACAAAAAGTATTTTAAAGACTTCAGCTGTGAGATTTGCATTGTTCATCGATGTCCTTTAGTTACATTCTGGCTGCTGTCAGCCACAAATTTCTTGCGGTACAGTTTTAGCCGTAGTAATTCTGTAATAGTGTACAGGGGCTGGGCTGGGAATAGGAAAACTGTTCTATCTGTTCCTCAGTTTTGTCTATGGCATGCAGCAAATCAACAAGTTTTTGTATGCTCATTGAAGTCTTGGAAGAAATTTATATGGTTAAATTTTTGAAATATTTGAAGATACTTCAGACAATGAATTGGTGTGTAGTGTATGTATTTTTTTTTACTCCTTTAAAATAGGTAAATATCTGCAAACTGGCTTGATTTCTGTTACAGTTCAGAGGGAAGTAATAAACTTCCTTAATTCATATTTTTTTTGTGTAAAGGGGAGTTTGAGTTACAGGATGTCATGGTTCAGAAAGTGTAAATAACGTGTAGAACAA